>AHAN01001182.1:0-104460 GCA_000260095.1 Tetrahymena borealis
CCCCAACCCCAACCCCAACCCCAACCCCAACCCCAACCCCAACCCCAACCCCAACCCCAACCCCAAACCCCATTACTTATTTTTTATAGTTATTTTAGTTAATATGTGATACTAATTTTAAGAAGATAATTAGACAGAAAGGTAAATATTAAGAAAGGCTTATAGTTTAGTAAAATTCATTATTGATTTATCTAGATTTTAAATAAATATTTTAATTATACAAAATAATTAACTGTCTATTTTTTTCTTGAATTGATATGATTTAATTCTAACTTGCTTCAATCAAAAGTTCATAAATTCTCTTAGTTTTCTTCTTTAATGATTATTATAGATAACATTTTGATTTTTAAAAGTCTGCCAAAATTCAAATTTTATAATTCGTGTCTGTTCACCTATTTCTATTTTGATAGAGTGATATTTAGAATAATTTATGGTAGATTGAAAAATATTATTTGTGAGAAACATATATTTAATATTCAAAACAAGCAATATTTAATATAATTAGATTAGTACATAAGATGAATAATAATAACAATAATAATGGCTTTTAATTACTAGAAGGTGATTGCCAGAAATAAACTATAAGTTTGGCATCTAATTTTTAACACTAGCAACCAAAAGATACAGTATCATCTATTAAATGGATTCCCCTCCCTAACAATAGTCTATTTGTTTGCACTACATGGGGAGGTGAATTAATATTTTATTAGTTGATTTTTTAGCAATATCCTGTATTGTAAATGGTTAATTACTTTGAATATAATAGTCCTTTAATAACTTGCTGTTGGAAAGCAGATGGAACTTAGGTATTCTTTGCAGGAGGTGATGGTGCTCTCTGCTGCTATTCACTATAAAATAATGGTAATAATAGTAGCTAAGTTATGTAACTCGATTAATATTAATTACCTGCTGTCGGGATATTTTGGGTTAATTAATTTAATGCGCTGCTTGTTATTAATACAGAAGGTGATATCCTCCTTTATAATGGCGATAATTTTTAAGCTTAACCATTGAGGGCTAAATTAGATTATCCTGTAATTTGCTGTGATTTCAATTTTCCTATCATAATTATTGGCTTGATGGAATAAAAAGTGGTTGTCTTTAGTTTAGATGCACTCATAAAAAATAATTAATATAAATTTGAATATAAAGAGTCTCAATTAGGAAAAGGATCTCCTTTATAATGTGTAGGAGTTTCTCCTGATCAAAATGTAGTTGCTTCTTCTTCTCTTGATGGCAGAGGAAATATTTCAAGACTTAAAAAAACTGAATAATATAACATGCCACCCTCCTACACCACAGATAATATTATTACATTTAAAGGGCACAAAGAGGAGCGTACTTAATCATCTAGCTACTATAGAACACCGTAGAAGTTTTAAGATTTATACCCTATCAATTAAATAGCTTTTAATGTTAGAAATAAATACTTCCTCGCTACTTTAGGTTCAGATGGAAAAATCGTAAATTGGAATTTAAATATTTACTATATTAAAATTAATCTAATGCTTAAAAATTTAATTTGATTAAGTTTTAAATTAGAATTAGAATTTTAAAACAAAAAATATTAATAATTTTTTTAAATTATAAACTTAGATTTATTGGGATTATGATAAAAAGAATAAAATTACAGAATATTAGTTTTCAGGAAGATCAATAAGTGCTGGAGCTATTACTTATGATGGTGAGTACTTAGCTTTTAGTATAGGCTATGATTGGAATTAGGGCATTTAAGGAGTGGGATTCTATCCACCTTCAATCCATGTATTAAGAATTACAGACAAAGAAGCTTTTTATAGGGGAAATTGAGTATATTTTAAAAATTATTTTTGTAATAACATATATATATATTTTAAAAATCTATTTATTCTATTTTATATATCTATCTACTAGTTAGTAAGGGTCATATTTATTATTTTATAATCTACTCATATCCATAATTTAATACAAAATAAATACTTTTATAAAGTAATTTAATAAATTCTATATTTTACAAAAAAATGAAAATTTCTGAATCTAAATCAGATTTAACAATTTAAAGCTATACATACAAACTATACTATCATTAAAGAGTATAGGTATTTTAAAATAGATATCTTTCTGATTGGGAGATATAGAAAAATAGATAGTAGGTCAGAATGTTGATATCAAAATCAGATTATATTTATATTAAATTAATCAATAAATCTGTTAGTTAATAAGTAATTAATATAGTAAAAACACAGTGTGCAATTACAAAATTAATAAAATTGATTCTTTAATATTACGCTACATGAATACAGAGTACATCCACCTCCTTGTAAATTTATTTCATACTCTTACCAAAATTAATAACAGCTTTTTATGAAAGTTCGAAAGAAGCAAGAATCAATCAGAAGGATATTCTTCCTTTTTTTTTAAATAATCGGATCCTAATCAAGCAAATGAAATTATTGGACATTATGTGAAACTATTTGAGGTTAATAAAGAATCTAATTAACTTATAGTGGAGTAATATAAAAATTATTTATAGGATTTAGATTAAATTGGATTAATAAAGGTATGAAAAGGCTGATAATGAAATGATAAGCCAATTTAATTAGATGGCTAAAGAAGTGAAACATTTAATAAAAGTGCCTTCACTTAAAATCTAGATAAAGTAAATTTTATATTAAATTTTAATCTGCCAAATATATCAGTATAATAAAATAATAGAAACTTTAATAGTGGAAAGTCATTGATAAATGGATCTTATAATCTTATTTTTGATTTTCTAGGTTACTTTTCACATTGCTTAGAAAAGTTAGAATTAGATATGGGGTATTTTAAATTGATTAATCTGTAATAAATATTAAAACTTATTCCAAAAATAATAGTATTCTCTTCTCTAATTAAGAAGAGCTTTCACAGTTTTACTAAATTATAGAAAAAATGTAAAAAATAAACAGTTTCTCTGTTTAATTAAAGTAAATTTATTGCTATTACAGGATTACATTTAATCTAAACATTTTTTAGGAATTAGGAAAAGTCTTAAAAAGTAATTTAATATTTAGCTGATGCAATTGCTTTAAAAGCAAATTATTGGTAAAAGTTAACATTCAATTTCGAGTAAACAATTTATGATTTTTGTCAACAATTCTAATGATTTATTGTTATGAATTCTCTTTTTTGCTATTACTATTATAGATAGAGATTTAATAATTATTATTTAAAATTAATTAGATAAACATCATTAGATTCTAAGAATCTAAGATAAATTTGTAGTTCAATATAGTAGTGTAGAAATCTGAATACTTTGAATTTAAATTTATAGTAAATTTAAATATTAAATTATAATTCATTTATTTTATTAATTGCTGTTATAAACAATTAGCTACAATAAGATAGATGAATCTACTGGATAGGATTTAAGCTTAATTTTGGAATAAGCAAAAAATTTAGAATCTATTTATCTTGATATTAGGTATTTAATTCAGTTTCCAAATTTAAGTTTCATATAACATTATTTATTTAATAGTGATAATCTTATTGGTAAAGGTATTTTACCTTTCGTGGAATCTATATAAAATCACAAGAGTCTTAAAAATTTAAAAATATTCTCAAGGTATTTATTAATATTATTAGAGGTAATAATTATAATTATAGAATTATTATAATAGATCTAATTTTATAAGAGAGAATCTCAAATAATTATTAGTTGCAATTAATTAAAATACCAGTTTGATTAATGTTTATCTTAATATGAGGTAAGTTATTTAATATTTAATTAGTAATACCTAGCTAATTTATTTATTTAATCAACAGAAACAACTACTCAAATGAATTTGTCTTTAGTGAAAATGATCTGAGAAAAAATACTAATCTAATTACTCTAGATATTTAAATTTGGTATAAGCAACTTTTAATTATATTAAATTAATATATTTTTACAATAAATTATTAGTGAATTTAACTCAGTTAGGGTGTAAAGATAGCTTTTTAAGCTTTTTAAATCATTTGAGAATATACAGCTGATATAATTCTATGGAAATATACTGTAAAATAAATTAACAAAAAGTTTATTATTGACAAATATATATTTTTTAATAATTAAAAAGATTATCCGCAGATTCTCTTTCCGTCTCATAGTTATTTGATGTCCTGTTTAATGCTAATTATTTAACAAATTTCTAAATATCCTGTAATAGGCTTTTTAATAATTTAGAAAATAGAGTATTTATGCCAGAATATATTAGATTAAAAAAAGTAGCTTTGTATCAAATGACAATGTTTACCAAATATATAACTCCTTCACTCAATTTTAGTCCAATACAAACATTCTATGATATTTGGTTTGACAATTGAGGTGAGATTAATTTACTTCTAGTTATTAATTCAAATCCTCCCATATTAATTATTGATTTCTATTGTTTTATTCAATCAATATCTACATTTTTGTAACGTTTTTATGCTATTTTAAAAATTTTCATTTCATTTAAATCTTATAAAAACCTAATTCAATACAAACAACTTTAAAAATTTCAAAAAGAATTTTAAATTAATCTGCATTTTATCATGAAAGCAAACAATGAAAACAAACACTTAACAATAAAATAATATTAATCAATTTGTATCTGTAAGAGAAGTTATACAATAAGCAAGCACTCATAAAATAAATAATAAAATTTTATATGATGATCTATCAATCAATTATTCATTTAAATTTAATTATAATCTATATTTTTCCTTTTTCAATTTGAAGAACTTGGAATTATAGATAAGAATTTATCCTTTATTTCTTTAAAGCCTTCTGAGCTTTCGAATGTTAATTTTACTTCTTCTAGACCTTCTTCAGCACCTGATCCTTCTTCATTCTCTTCTTTCTAAGTGAAACTACCTTTATGATTGTCTGTCTTTTCAAGGATAAATAAGAATAAAGTGGCAATACGTTAAGGATGTACCAATGTAGAAACCATACTTTTATTGGCTTTTTTCTTTGCTTCATTCAAGGCAAATTAGAAGAAGTAAATAAAAGCTTAAGATACTTCTGCCTTAGCTAATAGTCTAATTTCAGATTATTCATAATCTGGAATTTAAGTAGCAAAAGTTAAAATGGCTGATTTAGCAGCTGATACTTTTTCTTTAATCCAACTGAAAATACCTTTACATTTAGCCTTTTTTAAAAAAATTATTAAATAAACTTTTAATAAATTATTAAAAATGTCAATACCACAAATCCTTTCTTTTCTTCGGGAGACAAATTTGGAGGTTCTCTTTCTTTTAAGAATTTCTCCTTGATTACTTTCATTTTTAAAGTTATCTTTCTAGAAACATAAGAAGAAAACACATTAAAAATAAGAGTTTAGGGGAAGAAATCAAAAATAATGGCTGCCTTAGCATCCATTTATCTACTCTTGAATAATTATTCAAAATCTTTAACTTTTTCAGAGAGGAAGCCACCAACAAATGGTACAAACTTAACTGCATCAGCAATAATGGCTACACCTTTATTCTTTTTCATTTGGATATCGAAAACACCATCTAAATTTAGTAAAAAATAAATTAAAGTCAATTTTTAAAATATTTTGTAAGTTGCTTGTGAAAATTAAATAAATATTTACTTAATCTGGTTTATTTGGCAATATCATAAACTTCTTCGAATCCTTGAAGCATACCATAATAATACTCTGTGAGGAATTCGTCTTAATAGATTTCAGAAATTTCATTCATTTCTTCCTTCTTTAATCTATCATAATCACTTTCAGGAGCTGGTTAGGATTACTATTACTATTGTTAATTCAACTATTCCTATTGTTTTTTTTGTTCCTTATCAACTTCTGAAAATAATTTCTTAAGGTCATCATAGTTTTTATCCATCTCTTATTGATGTTTTTAAAGCTTAGATATTTCTTACTCTAATTTGTTCACACTTTTCTAGATTATTTCTTGGTTTTCTTTCATTTCTTCCATAGATCTTTGATTCTTTCTTGATACGTCAATAAATTCTAAGACTCTTTCGAGAACATCTTTATCTGTTGACTCTTGTCCAGCTCCTCTTTGATCATTACTTACAATACTCATGACTCTTTTCTTTGATTCTTCGTTTAAAGATTTAGGGAATCGCTTCATCATATCTGAAATTCTATTTAGGGAACCGATTGCCATAAAGTTTTCAGCTCTCTATTTCATTTGAAAAAAATAATTTTATCTAAAATGAATTTGCCAAAATATTAATGTAAAATAAATACCTAATTATCAGGAAGAGCACTTTCTTTTTATACATCTAAAGCTTACTTAAATAATCTAGAGGCTTCTTCAGCTTGATTATTTTTAATTTTTAAAACACCCAAGTTACATAAAATCTAATAATTTTAAGGATCAAGTGCAAAGGCTTCATTTAGACAATTTTCTGCTTCTGCAGAATTCTTTAGCTTTTACCAACATAAACCAAGATTACTTTTAACTTTTGCATTGTAGATATGATCCCTTTCAAGTAATTAGCCATTTTCATCTTATTTGAGACTTGCTAAAAATAGTTTCTTAGCTCCTTCATAATCTTTTTAGTCTATTTTAATATTTCCCATTTAGAATAAGTTATTTTGTAACTTTTTATTTAACTCTAGTGACTATTCATAGCACTTATAAGCCTCCTCTAATTATCTATTCTAGTACAAACAAATACCTTTATTGAAAAGAATCAATGGTTTCTCATCAATTGCAAGTGGATTATCGAGAACTTGCTTGTAGAGTGTTAAGGCTTAATCATATAACTTCATGTGTAAAAAGCAATTACCTATGCTAAACAAGGATTTTAACTCTTTCCTATTTTTATTTAAGTTTTTAAAAAATAATAAAATATTTTCCTATTATGAAATCTTTAATATAATGTAAGAATTTAATTACTCTGGTGTACTTTATACAAGCCAATTTCTATCAGAGGCCTTTTGTGATTCATGCTTTTCTTTTTAAACTGGATCTTATGCTTCATTGTATAAACTATGGATGGTGTCAGCTATATCAGAGTACTTTTCAGGGGAGAGAGCTTTCACATAGGTATCAATAGCTTCTTCATATTATCCATTGATTTCAAAACATTTAGCTAAATTATAAACATATCTTGGGTCTCTTTTTAGTTAAAGAGCAAAAGTATATTTTTCAATAGCTGCACTGAAATTGTATAATCTCATGTAGCAATTACCCATATTGAAAAGGATAACATGATCATCTTAATCTGCCTTCATATAGAAATCAAGTTATTGCTTTGGATTTTCAGAAATAAAACCAAGTCTATAATAGGCCTCTTACTTAGTTTTCTAGTTGGGAGATTGAGCCACTATTAAAAGTAAATCTTAAGCTTCAGCTAACTTCTACTATTTGAAATATACAAGAGCCTTTTCAATCATTATACGATCTTTGTTATCTTAGCTGACTTCTTTAGCTTTACGAAGTAAGTTCAAAGCTTCTTCTTAGTTACCAAGTTAAGAATATGCTCTTGCTTGACCTACATAAGTATTTGATAAATCAATTCTTTGCTGTTGGGATAAATCTTTAAAAGGTGGGTATAAATCAATAGCTAATTTGTATTGAGCTATAGCTTATTCAAGGTTCTCTCTTTCTTCCCCCATTTCATAGAGAGTGTGTGCTTTTTCTCTAACTAAATCATATTATTGACCTAAGGATTGGGCTATCATGCTTTCTAAGATATCAAGGGCTTCTTTTTGCTTACCCAATTATCTTAGATTGACCTGCTCTGCATAGAGGTCTTTAAGGACATCCTTCTTTTCTGTCATTCTCTTTGTTCTTTTTCTAAAGTTTATTGCTGTTTATTAATTTATTACTTTTATTTAATAGTCAAATTTTGTGATGTTAGCTTGCTTTGATAGAGTAAAATATTCGTTTTAATATTTATATTATTGTTGAAAGAATTAAATCTAAATAAGGTACTATCTATCTTCAAAAATATTGAATAGGGCTTATAAATAATTAAAAAGCTAATCTCTTTTTTAGGCGTGTAATATAAGACAAATAAGAAAAGTTTCTATAGGTTTTTGAAAAAATTTAGATTAAATAACTTATTTGGTCTAAATAAATTTGTGGTTAAGGATTTAAATATTTAATGAGAAAATACAATTATATACAGTGTAAATGATAAAAATATTCTGTCGGATAAAGAATATTGTTTTGAATACTTCAAAAATACTTATTGTTAAGGATCTACATTTCATATTAGGTAGGAAATATAAAATATTATTTCATTTATTTAAAATTTTCTATCGTTCTTTTAAAAGGTATAGCTAACAAATAATATCAGTTAGCTTTTTTGTCATTTATTGAGAATTTTATTCATTCTAGTACATGCTATAGATCAATTTAGTATAAATATCTTAAAGAAAGAATAGAAAAATCGGCGAGAAGATATTTTGAGAAAAATAACCAGCGGTAGCGAAAGGTTAATTTTCTCATAAAAAATATTTCTCTGAAAGTAACAAATATCTCAAATAGTTTATCTATCTATAATTTATGAGGAGTATTTCTTTCAAATAATAGAAGAACAGATGAATTTTTAGGATTAAACAGTTATAAGATTAAGATTAGAAAAGGTAAAAATAAAAATAGATCAATAAAATAAAATTAGAATGTAATTTAACTTGAATTTCGATATTGAAAAACGGAGGTTTGCTAGCAAAATTTTCATCAGACTTGCCTTTAGTTTATTATAATCAAACACAAAAATACATTATTATTAGAGATAAAGGTAGACTGTGTTAATTACAATTATTAGAAATACATAGATATCCACTAACAACAACAATTTTTTGAGGGGGATAATTTGCTCTTAAAACTTTGCAAAAAAATTAATTAATAAATAAATAAAAAGAGAAAAGGAAAATTGAAGAATCATAATAAGTATGAAATCCAGTTTTTCTTAAAAACTTTAAACTTCTCAATTGAGAAATTCGTCTCAACGGCCTCTTCAATCCCAAAAAGAAGAGTCGAAATTAGGTGCATTAAAGCTAAATAAAAATGGGAATAGCCAATCGGTGAAAAGGATCAATATGCTCGAATTTAAGCAAAACGTATAAAAAGAATTAGATGAGCAAAAAAGAAAATTAGAGACTATGTAAACTAAGATTGTCAAACCAAGTGATGATTATTTTACTAATGTCTATGGTCCTCTCACAAATAAATTAAACTCTATCAAACTTCTGCGTGATATGATGCAAAGAAATAAGGCATTTGATGAGGGTCACTTTGCTATTGGTTGTCCATGCTTTCACCACAGACCAAACAGTAATATTTATTTATTCCTTTTTAAAATAAAGTAGAACTTCGCAATAAAAGTTCTGTAGATAATATTAATAACTTTTTTTGAGAAATTAGTTATATTAAATCTAATTATAATTATTTATATATTCTTATAATAGGCAAGAAAAAGAAATTATTTGTAGATCACTCATGGTTTGATGGAAAGAAAAGACCCCCTAATGATAGGGAAATGATGCCATAATACTTAGATGCAATGATTTCAGAAATTTATGATGACATACCTCTTGATGAAGGAATACTTGTAGGGGAGATTAACTTAGTTCCTTAAAAGAAAAAGAAAAGCAAAATCAATATGCTTAGAGAAAGATTCAATGAAGTTTTAATTGATGAATCATACCCAGATATTCCAAAATTTTTTAGATTAATTGGAACGATTAATAAACCTCCTAAAGGAAAGATTATTCATTTTTCATTCTTTGAAATTGAGTCTGGCGAGATAATTAATTTTGAGTTTGAAAATAAAGGTATCCTTACTGGTAAATAGGTGTAAAACAAGATAGATAATTTAGAAATGTCTTAGTTTTACATTGAAATTATTTTTATCGAATAAGACAATGTTTTGGACGCTTTATAAAGTAGTCGCCCATAATCTGCTTCTTCAAGTTCTAAATCTACAGAACTATCTAGCTCTAGTGGTTTCTGCCGTAAGAAGCAATCTCATTTTTAGATTGTACTCATGTAGAAATAAAGAACATTATAGTATAGTTATGATGCAATTGAAATTATGAGATAACTGAAGAATACAGATCCTGCTAAACTATACAGAATTTTAACAACTTATGATCCTGTCTATTAAGAATCTATAATCTCACTATGTATAATCATAAGAGATGTCCCACTTCTGGATTTCTTGTTCACTGAAATATGTAAATTTATTTTAACAGAAAAAACTTTTTAAGAAAAATAAAACATTTTTTATTTTGCTGATATTTAATATTAATTATTTTTTTATTTTTTCAATAATAGTTACTGATGCTAACCTTACCTAAAAGGATGGATTCTTCAGATATGCCTCAATCGAAATATTTAATGGTTTCTAAAAAGTTTCATTCAAATTTGATAAAGATAAAAAATTTTTCCTCTAATTATAGAAGAGACTAATGGAATAAAATAATATTTAGCTATCCGATTTCTTCTTCATAAAAAATGATAAGTTAGATTATACTCCAGTTTATGGCAGCTAAGGAGATTAACTTTCTCTCATTTTAAGGTAAAGAAGCAAGTCATATTCTGCAATAGCTCAACAATGTAATTCATTAATTTTTACTTTATTTTTGAGCCTCTAATATTTTATTATTTTTTTTAGTTTGCGAGTTTAATAATCTCTCAGAATTAGAATTTTCTAGCTCAATTTTTAGGAAATTAATGGTTGAAAATAGTAAAAGCATAGATAATATTGATCTCTATCTTGAATATTATAGATACTAATATTTTGATTAGTTTGTTTTACCTCCTAAATTCGAGAATAATAGTTATCAATGCTTATTTCATGGTAATTCCACTATTAAAGGTGGTAGATAAGCTGCTAAAAAAAATAACGATGATGTCCGCTACTATAATATTCTTCATCACTCTATTGAAAATAAAAAAAATGTAAATCCCTTTATTTTATTTATCAATACCTAATTTAATTGTATTGCATTTATATTTAGATTGATGACATCATTAGAAGATATGATGAAACTTTTGTATTATTTAGTCAAAAAGATCCTTCAGGTAACACTCCAATCTAACTATTGTTCAAGCAAGGAAGTTCAGAATAAATTCAAGAATTTTTAAAATAATCCGGTTAAGATATAGTCCTTGATTTGTAAAATGATAAAGGAGAAAATGTATTACATTCTCTTTATTTGAATAAAAGTATTATAAATTCTGAGGATGTTTTAGGTATATTAGGATAAGATATAATCAATCATCTTAAAGTGTAAAAGAATAAATAGGATCAGTACCCATTACTGTACTTCCTCAAAAAGAATTTAAATAAAATTAAATTCTCTACTTTATAATTGTTGATTCCTCCACTTGAGGAGTAAGGAGATTCAATACAATTTATTAGAGATGAATTGCTCCCAATTATTAATGCTTCCATTTAAAATGTTGAAGTGATTCAATTTTTAATCAATAGAGTAGGAATTTTTCAAATTGTATACAAATACCCTCCAGCCATTACTAAACTCTATGATTAGAAGTAATTTTACGAGAGATGCATGTAAAATCTACTTGAAGATGAAAATTAGTTATATAAAAGTTACAAATATTTAAATTTGAAATAACTCTAATGGATTATTGAAAGAGATAGATCAATTATTAAAAGATTCGTTGATTTGTATCACCCTATTTATAGCTGGTATGTTAGAAAAAGATTAGAAAGCGAAACTTAAATTTAAGAAACTAGTATCATTTAAAATAAAAATTAAAAGACTAAAAAGAGACAAATCTTGCATAATGTAATTCCTTTAAGTAAAATTAAACCCAAGTAAAGAACAGAAGAGGTTCTAAAGTATGTAGAACTCCTCCCGGAGTATTAGACAAATAATCAGTTGATGAATGAAAAAGATTTTATGTGGTCATGTAAATATATCTTTTTGAATTATTTTTAAAGATTAGCAATATTTATTTTCTTTTATTAAACAGCAAAAGTAATTTATCCAAGTTAAGATAGAGAGATCGAAAAATTCTTTAGCAAGCTATTCACTTAAAAGAAATTGGACGACGGAGAGAAAATTTATACCTCATTCAAATTTTATGACTATCATGCTTAAAAATATTTCTTCTGTAATTAAGAAATCTATGAGTCAAAAAAGCATTTACTATTTAAGAAACTTTCTAAGCTAGATAAGAATTTTATCTTCCATTTCAAGTAAACTCTTAGCATCAAGAACCAATTCTTCATCAAAGATCTCCACAATTTAGGCTTTTATTGTATATTAGAAATAAAAGCTAGACCTTTTGTAAGAAGTTTACCAGATTAACCTATTACTAAGAAAGAAAAGTGGTTCCAAACTAACGATGATTTCAAAAAATTGATGATTCAAAAGCATTGCAACCATTTAACTAATATTCCTTTCTCAATTGCAAGAGACGATTAAAATAAAAAAAAATTCTAATAATTAATAGAAAGATTATAAACATCTCCTTACTTCACATCCTCTCTTCTAGAATTATTCTTATATCATATCATTGATGGTAATGCATATGAAAATCTTAGAATTCTATCTAAATATTACTTTGAAATTAATCCATTCTTAAGATGGTGTAGAGAACTTAAAATAAATCCATCTTCTGCTATGATTTAAGTTATTTTAGATGAGGATTTGATTCCATCTAAAAAATTAGTTCAGATGCTGGTAATTTTTTAAATAATTTCTTAACATCATTCAATAAATTTTTTTTTGAAAATAAAAGTGCTATCGTAGATATAATCTAAAGCTAATAGAGTAAAATATATTAGCTAACTTAGATGTAAACCAAATTGAAGTAGAGAACTAGGAAACAAATGATTAAGACAACCAAAAATCCAAGAATGAGAAGAAGAAAAAATTAGTTGTCTCTTAAATGCTCTTTGACTTGATATGTGTTAAGATCAAGGTAAAGAACTTTACAAAAATCTATGAATGGGCTTCATTCATATTAAAGAGCAGCATTTCAAATAGGAGTAGAATGAGTAAATAGAATAAAAGATATATTTTTAGTCAAAACTGGCCAGACTTATGGGAGAAATTAAGAGATCCTCATACTCATTCATGCATATTATACTAAGAATTGTAGAAGAAATAAAAGGAAAAGGTTTAATATAAAAGCAACACTTCAACAGTTTAACCTACAAACAATAAAAATAATAACTTATAATAAGAAAAAAAATCGATCATTATTACAAATAAAGATTATTTCAAAAAATGTATGGAAGTTCTTAATTTAAAGATGAAAAATAATATTCTCGTTAGAATTATTATCAGTTGTATAGAATTAGGAAAACTAAAGTGGGCTTCTAAGCTTTTTGCCAGTTAAGTCATTAATTAATTTGATTTCTTTAGTCAACTTAGATATTATAATATCGATCTTTCCATTTATAAGCAAGTTTTCTAATAATCTTCATTCCTTAATAAGGAAAAATAATAAAGTTCTTAAATGGATATTCTCAAATATTTAGTTTAAGGTGAGGGTAGTACAAAAGATTGGAAAGATGCTCATTCCTACTTAAAAAAATTAGAAAGAAGTGAATCTTTTAATTAAATTTAATAATGGATTTAGCGCTCTCAAGAAGAGTATAAGCATAGTTTAGCTATTTTCTTTATAGAGAGATATGTAGCAGGTTTATTAAATAATTATGATAATAGCTCAACTCCTCGCAAGTAGATAAAGAAAAATGAAGAGAGCTTACTTCCTTTGAAATATAGAAAGAAACAGGAAGAATATTCTTAGAAGTATGATTAACTCTTAGAAAAGGCAAGTAAGAGAATGACTAAATTTAAGAAAGAACATTAATATAATTTGATAAATCATAAAGATGAATCTAATAAAGTTAAAATAGGTTATTAGAAAGTTAATATTCCAGCTAATAAGAGCTTAAAAACTCTATTTGGATCACCAGTTATATTTAATATTAACATATTTTAGATAGAATAATTGATTGAAACATGCATTGAGATACTGTACAAAAGAGTAGAAATTTATTATCCAGGTCCTAGCAATAATAAATAATCTTATGCTCAATTCTTAGAAAGTTTAGAATAAGAAGAAAGTAAGTACTTGAACAGAATGAAAGATAAATAAAATTCTAGACCATCAAATAATGAGTTCGAATAAGATGAGAAAGAAGATTTAGATGATTTCCCAGATGATGAAAAATATAGATTATAAGAAAGAGAAAGAAATAAAAGGGATTTACAATAATTCAAATAAACTAAAAAAAGTGATAAATTTTTCACACAACTAGTACATCTTTATATTATTCACAAACCCGAAAGAATGATAGGCATAATTTAAAAGATGAAGTTTAATGCAGATCTTTATATTAAAGGAGTATTTACTACAAATAGTATTAGAATCAATAAAAAATTCCAAGAAAACATTGATTATCTTTCTTCCAAGCTACTCATCAAAGAGTATGTAGATTTTGAATAAGCACACTACATTCTTAATTATTGTATACATCGACTTTCTTCTACGAATAACAATCCTATCATATCTGCAATCATTAAAATATATGGTAAGGACATCTTTTTCAACAAACTTTAGAAATTGAAAAGAGAAAAGTTAAAAAATATACTTCCAGGTATTTTAATAGAATATAAAAATTGGTTAACTTAAAATGACTAAAAGAATGGTGTGAAAAGACTAAAATAAAAACCTGCTATTGAAAATAAATATGAAGATGCTAGTAAGGACTCTAAGCCTGCTTAGAGTGCTAGTATTTAACCTGCAAGTAATCGAATGAATATGGCATTACTTTCAAATGCTCCTTAACCTCCATCAGATAGTTTTGTTGAGAAAGTAGGATAAGATTATGATTCAGCTCCTTCCTAAGCTGTTAAAAGATAATCTTCTGAGAAGATTGTTGAATAATAGCCTTTAATTTAAGAAAAGGATAAAGAAGAGGAAGAAGAATATGAAATTGAATATTAAGAATGTGACCACTATCACATTATCCTATTAGAGTTAGCTTCTAGAGAAGCTTTGAGATTAAAACTACTAAAATAATCAAAAAAATAATAAAGTGATGGCACAAAGATACTAGACATAAGTCAATTCTAGTAAGACTTACTCAATTTCGACTTGAGTAGTATTA
The DNA here is from genome assembly GCA_000260095.1 of Tetrahymena borealis. Taxonomy (NCBI): domain Eukaryota; phylum Ciliophora; class Oligohymenophorea; order Hymenostomatida; family Tetrahymenidae; genus Tetrahymena; species Tetrahymena borealis. The sequence goes on from AHAN01001182.1 coordinate 15,074, forward strand.
TTACAGAGAGAGATTTATCAGTAAAATTAAAATCAATGAAATAAGAAATGAAGTTTAATGAGTATTTACTCTTAAAGGGTCTTCTTCTTAAGAATGAATCAGTAGATGAGCGTTTAATTAAATCTATATAAGGTAATTCTGAATCCTATAAGTTTATAGTCCTGTCATAAGATTCAAACTATGCAAAAGCTGTTTTTGATAAGCTTTTCTAAGGAAAGAGAAGTTCAGTTGAATAGTATATGGATGAAAACAGTCTATTCTTTGAAATGATTAACAGAGGTAGCAGAGAAGAATTCATCGACAAAATGCTTTCTTACTATTATAGGAAGACACAAGAATCTCTCAAGCTAGTAGAATTAGCGATACAAAATAACATGCAAAAAGTGTTTTTCTCATTAATAAGAAGTGAATCGGATAGAAATTCCATAAAATAGATTATTTAGAATAACTATTAGTATATCAAAGCTTTCAGGCATTACGATATTCTCAACTTTGCTTTAACTGAATTAGAAATGCAAACATTTAATTATACATCCTATAGCAAAGATAATGAAGAGAAAACATTTTTATTAAAAAATAAAAATTCTAATTGGCTTAGCATGAAATTAGTTCTTGCCTAAGAGAGTCAACTAGACAGCTTCAATAAGACATAAAAAATGTTTATTAATTTAAAATAATAAGTATTATAAAACCATAGTAGATTCTTCTCTATGAGTAAAAAGAAAGATTAACTTTCTCCATTCTTATTATTATCTGAGTTAGTCTTTGATAGAAATAAATCAAGCAATTACTAATAAGATTTAGCTATTATCTAGAGTGAAATCTTGAAAAGCTAGATTCTCTATTTACCTGAAGATGCCAATGGCAAATTATTAAATGATTAATCTGATTATGGTCCCCTACTTAAAAAGAAATTTAATAAATCCTATTAATTTATATACTGGTTAAAATATCGCCACGGTTAATCAGCATTGACTTTTGAATCTTCCGAGGATGAATAGTTCATATTAAAGATTCGAGATATCGTAAGCAAATTCGGACCACTTTAATTAGATTTCAATTAATAATAGAAAGCACTTGGAATTTCTAATGAAGAATGGGTTTATTCTGAGCATATGAAATTTATGGATATTTACAAAAATGAAAATTAATTGTTCCAAATTGCAAGTCTTCTTAACCCAAACAATTAATACTTCACAGATTTTATGTTCAATGAAGCTATTTTTAATTCCTCACTCTTTATAAAATTACTTCCTAAGTTAAAGACTGTGTTATCTTCTCAATAAATTGAAGAATTACTTTCACTTTATGTTGGTCACTACCTAAATAAAAATATATTCAGGCTTTAAAATTAATAGTAGCCAGCTAATAAAAATAATACAAGTAAAATAGGAAGTGTGCCTACTTCACCTCGTCAATAAGATAGCGAATTAAAGAAAGTTACTAAATCTCAATTTGCTTCTGGAAAAGATGCTTCTCCACTTGCAGCTTCTAGTATTTTATAGGATTTGGATTCAGCACCAGACTCAAATAAATTAACAAAGTTAAATGCAGAATCAGTTTAAATTACTTCCCAAAGTAATGAGAAAGCTATAGTTTAAAATTCTAATATAGCTGAAGCTTAATAATAAGATGGATAGAAAGAAGAAGATGTTATAGTAGAGGCTGAAGATCCTCAAAAGTAATTATTTGAATCTATAAAAAGTTTAATTCAATAAAAGTAATCTCAGTAGGATGAATAGGATTAGGGTGATACTAATTAAGGATTCTCTTCATTATTAGAATAATAGAATGCTCTTATTATTCTCATTAAGATTTTTGATTCTAATTATTATACTAAAGTTCTTTGTGATAATCTTGATAAGATTTACTTAAAGGAAGTTAAGGAACAAAAGGTAGAAGGAAAATAAGATAAATCAAAAATAATTGCATAAGATTCAAAATTAGTAGTTTTGGATTCAAAGCCTCAATAAGATGATTAAATATCATAAAACGACTCAATAAGAGTTTAGCCTTTATCTGAAGATAGAGTGAAATAATCTGAAGAAGGAAAAAAAGAAATTGAAAATGGATAGGAATAATAATAAGAATAACCATCTTTCAGTTTGAAGTAAATTTGTTTCATTTTGAGCTAAATGGATCAAAGTGTTCAAGTTAACTGCATTAAGAGGTTAACTGCTAAATTATAAATTAACCTCAAAAATTGTGTTGATATTGGCCAATTTGAATAGATTGTCTATTTCTACTAATAGTATGTAGAATACCTCTTTAAAGAACCATATAATGTTAAGCGTATAGAAATTATCTATGGAAATGCTAACAAATATCAATATTTCTCTAGTCAAAACATGCTCCTCACTATTAATTATATTAATGTTTCAGAATTTGAAGCATTTATCTAAAAAGAATTTGAAATCACTGAGAATATCGAATTTTGTCCTTTTGAAGATGTTGATGTTTTGTTTAATCTAAAAGTATCTTCTAAGAGTTTTGCTAATAATTAAGTAAAAACAGGTAGAGTTATTGAATATTTCAAAGGAGCTTTCTAATCTGAGTTGAAAATGGATGAAAACTACTTTAGAAATTGGTTATGGTAGGTTAGCTTAATGTAGTCTTGTAAAAAAAGAAATATTGATTTATTTGCAAATTACTATAAAGATAAACCTAGGATTCAATCTAAAGACATTGGTGAGGGTGAAGTATAATTGATTCCTAAAATCTAGAATTACTGGAAAAACTATCATGGTGGTTAAGAAAAAAAATAATAAAATTCAGATTTAGGTGATAATTTGTTTATGTTTGGAATCGACATAATTGCTAAGGAGATTTAATCTTCAGAATACATTAAACTTATCTCTCCATACGAAAGAGTGAAGAGTATGAACACTTAATTATTTTTAGAGAAAGAAGTTAAGTTAGAAAGCACATATTTTGTTTACTTCTTCTTCGATAACAGCAAACTTCACATCATTAATACATTCTAACTTACAAATATAGAACCCATCAAGATTATCTATTAAACTATTAAATAAATACCTACAAGTCTTGATTACTACCCTAATATTTCTACTAAGAATACAATTGAATTATTTGAAAGGAAGAATAAAGGCTTTGAATATAGCTTTGAGATCAATCAGGAATCGATAAAATCTGAAAAAAATCAAAATACTGCTTATCTTTATTGTTAAAAGTATTTGAAATAAGATTTGTTTATTTTTAGTCAACAAAATGAAAATGCTGAGCAAATACTTAAAGATTTTATTAAATTAAAGTATGGATTGGATGAATTTAAATTAAAATTCATTTGTATTGAAGCAAATGAAGAATACACAATTAATTAAATGAAAAGCTATAAATAAGATTAAGAGAAGAGAGTTGTGCAATTCTACCTTGGATTTGATTTCACAAATCAACCAATAATTGTTTCTAACTCATTGATTAAATTGGTTTAGGAACACAACCAAATTAATGATAATTAATTGTATTATTAATAACCAACATTCATGACATAATTCAATTCAATCTATGAAATTTATAGGTACGGCATTGTTATTGATTTTATCTCTTATTTCAATACAGTTATTATGAATTGTTCTTAACTCAAGCTTATGTTTACAAGAATTCCTAGCTAACTTGAGAAAGTTATGAATATTATTGGTGAAAATGCCATTAAGCATGGCTTTAAGTATATTATGTTCAGCTTCACTACTACAAACTAACCCTTCTCACTTAAATCTGATTGCTTTAAAGATCCTAGTGATAAGTTTATGCGTTTTGGATAGACAACTTATGAAGTGGTTAAACCTTTTGAAGATTAAGATTCCTCAAGATTTAAATCTTCATCATCCATTTTGAAAGTAACTTTATCACTTGCTTTTAAACATCCTGCTAAGGAATTGACTATTGCAGATAAAAAAGATGATGAAATAGAAGGCTATTTCTATAAAATTACAAATGAATTCGAACTAGTAAAGGCTGTTTGCTATAATAGAGATGTTTTAAGAAGATTCTTTAATTAATAATAGTTCAAAGTCGATTCAAGTAGTAATAAAAGATCTCAATAATAAAAGAGCAATAATTAGAAATAACAATAAAATATAGAGTCTTCTATGATAAAGAGTGCTATTGTAGAAGATAAGGTAATTCAATAAAATAATGAAATTGCTCTAGAAGAACAAACTGAAGACCATAATAAGATATTTAATTTGAGTAAATTTGATTCTATTATCAACTAAGTGTTTGAGAATAATCTCAAGGTAATCTTTTTTTTTGAAATTCTTATTTAAATATTTAAAAAACCTTATTATAATTATTTAAAATAGAACTAGAATGATTTAAACTAATTCTATAGACAAGTTTTTGAGAAGATAAATGCAATCGAAATCTATCTTGTATTGTATAAAGATGTTGATTTAGATAATTACAAGTAGAAGTTCTTTGATGATAAATATTCTAAGTATCTTATTAATTTAATGACTCAACCAAGCGGAGAACATTTCCCTACATTCGAAAAATTACAAATTAAGGCAAGAAAATGGGTAGAAGAAAATGCTTCATAATTCCAAAAAGAATGTTTGAATAAACTTTACTAACCTATTAAATACTCAAGCTCTCAATCATCATCAAAAAGCTTAACTTATCAGTTTAATAAAGATTTGTCTTTCAAGATTGACTTCCCTGAGCCATAAGCAAAATTATCTTTAACTTAATCAAAGATTATGGACATGAAGAAGAATATAAGTTCATTATTGAAAGGATTCACTGTAACATATAAAGGAGAAGAAAAGTGGAATTAATCATAATGGAATGCTGTATTTGAAAGCTGTGAAGGTTTCATAGATGCCATTTAAGTTACTAAATTAAAGAGTAAATCCTAAGAAATTAAGAAATTCAAAAAGGTAAACGACTATCAAAGAAATAAGAATTCTAAATTACTTAGTGCAATAAAGAGTAGCATTAGAGAAGCTTAAAATTTCTCAAAAGAATAAATAAATTCATTAAGCTTCTCAAATTATTTCTCTGGTATTCATCTTACTTTCACCGAGGGTGTAGTTAATAACAGTCAACCTTAAGAAAAAGGTAAAAAATCTAAAGTGTCTGACAATATAAGGGTTTCATTTAAACACACTGAAGAAAATGCTCCTAAAGAGGATAAAGTTTTACTAATAGATGCTATATCTACTTCAGATTAAATCCGCTCAGATTCAGTTTTGTAGGTTTTAAGAGCAGTAGTAGGTGAGATTAAAAAAGGATTGCCTAACTAATCCTATGCTCCTTAATAAGAACACAGTAAGTCTAAGATATTAAGAGTTACTGTTTAATAAGATTCTAAAGAAACTTTCTTTAAATTCAAAAAGAAAGTACACGACATGAACCAATAAGAATTAATTTAAACTTTCTATCTAATAACATTGTCTAGTTATTATAAATCTCTTTCCAATTTAGTTAAAAGATAAATTAAGATAACATTCCAAACTGGATTGAAAAAACCTGTTATTTTGGACAACCAAAATTGTTATAAGATTAAGTTATCTACATTCTAAACTGTTAGTGCACATTAATTAATCGTTCAAGACACTCAAAAGTTTATACCTAAATGTGGTCTTTACACAATTAATTGCTTAAGATAACTTAAAATGGAAACTGTTAACGATATTACTGCCAATGCTAACTGGGAAATATAAGTATTCTATGAGAATCAAAATAAGATTATAAATAAAAGTATTGACATTAAATTAATAGAAATCGACCCAAAAGGAATGATTAAATTTAATCAAGATGAAAATCTGCCTAGTGAACCAATAATTGCTAAATTCATTTACAAAAAGGATATAGTCTCTGCATATGTTAAAAAATCTGAAAATAAGCCCTAATTAGAAGCTTCTTCCATAAGTGCCTCAGTTAAACCTTAAGCTCCTAAATTATCAGAACCTAGATCATAAGCCATAAATGTTTCATCTAAACCATAAAACATTTAATCTGGGGCTATTTCTGGACCTAAAATTTGAATTTATAAAATTCTTATATTATTTCTGTATTAACTCATTTGGACTATTTGTTTCAGTTATTCATTATTATATTATTTTTGTGTCTTTTTTTTGATAGCAATTTTAAAATTCATTAAAACCATTATCTATTGATGGAATTATAATTGTAGTAATTTAATTTAACTTTAGTTAAAAAATTTAACCTTCACTAAAAAATTATTTAAAATCAAAAACGAATAATTATTATTGATATTTTAAAGTGTTAAAGATAATTAAAATTTATATTATTTTTGATCAGAATTTCTAACTTTAATAATCGAAAATTATATTGTTATATAAAATGATAATTAATTTTTTACTTTAAAATAATAGATTAATTTACCTACTTTTGTAATAAAATTAAAAATAAAAAACGCTAATTATTGATTGATTAGATAGAGATATTTCTAAATTTTTATTAATTTTAATCTAAGTTTCATCAAAAAGTGATAAGATTTTTATTGATGATCTTGAGATAGAAAATAAAACACAATATGATTAATATGATTAGAAAAGTAGAGTGATTTCACAATTCAAAGATATTTACTTTTCTCACTGATTATAAAAAATATAAGTAGAAGGATTTTAGAAGCAAACTGCATTAATGAAGAGAATATTTTAAATTCTAAGGATTCTTACAATAAAATAAAATGCGATTATTATTTGCAATCAAATTATGAAAAGAGAGAAAGGTACTGTACTGTACCTTTTTAACAATATAAATTTTTATCATAAAAAGAAGATCTGATATAAATAGAGAAAGAGTGTTTATACAAAGACAATTAATCTAATTCAAGAATATTAAATCATCAAAATTTTATTGCTACATAAAATGAAAAACTCAACTCATAAGCCTATCTTTGATTAAAAGAAGGGACCTCCTATAATTCCTTCTCCTAGATAACCTTAAAAATAAGATTAATCTAACTCTGCAGCTCCTACTACTTCAGGAGGAGGTGGAAGAAGTGCAAATTTAATAACTCCATCAATGATTTAGAAAATTGAGCTTTCCATATTAGGTAAAATAATTTTTCATTTAACTATTATATAATTTTAAAATGAGCATACCAAAAACTAACTTTTTTATAGGAAAAGACCAATAGGTAGGACCATTTAGCGGCTATAATTCTACTGTAGCTTCAAATACAAGTCTTTCTAGGTAAAAAATTTTAATCATATAAGATTTTAAAAATGTTAATCGAAAGATGAAGCTGAAGATGAATGACATGATAAATTTAAAACTTTCATAAATAAATAAAATTGATTTTATAATTGTTAGTAAGTATCATTAAATTAATCCTCCATTTTTTAAAATAAAGCTCAAGAGTTTTTGAAAACCCTAAGGAAAATCCAATGATGTAATCATTTGTTAAAGAAGTAGTTTAATATGAAGTAAATGAAAGATACAAAATATTAATTGACAGAAACTAAAAATTAGAAGAATAGTTAAAGCAATCGCATAAACGCATAGAATAACTTGAGAATAGTTTTTCATAAAGTTAGCATGATCTTCAATCTCAAGGTAATAATACTATGGATTTATCTGAGATCTAAAGTATGATAGGAAATAATCAACAAATAGAAGAGTTAACTTAGAACTATAGTAGCATCAAGTAAAACGTTGATACTCTCCAAAAGCAATTAAATGAAGAGATTAAATAGCAAGTAGTCAATACTCTAGAAAGTATTCAGTAAAAAGATAGTAAAATGTCTTAAATCCTTGAGTAGATGAATTAGAAATATGAAAATAAATTACAATTAATTGAATAGTAAATTAAAGTATACTCAGCTGGAAGTGGAAAGAATGAAAAAGTCGAAGGTGTAGATGAATTGACTATCAAAAGGCTTGAAGCTGAACAATTGCAAGTATAATCAGAAATTTAACAGATTAAATCTCTATTGGAGGCTCATAAAAATGAATAGATCGCCTAAATTAATAATCATATAGGTATTTATAAAGATTAAAACTGATTGATTTGAATTAATTAATTAATTCAATAGATTTAATGATCTATTGAGTATTACAATTGGATATTTATTTAAAAAATATTTAAAATTTACTAGATGAAAAAATTAAGAATGTCAATAAAGAGTTTGAAGAAGTTAAAAAATCTATTACAAATATAAAATAGGAGGTATAAATGAATAATAATCTTTATTTTTTAAAAACCAAATAATTTTGTATTAATTATAGGTTTAAAGTAAGATTGAAGTGCTTGATAACTCAGTATAGAAAAGCTAAGATTTATCAATGAGATAAAGTTAAGTAGATTTTTAAAAGCAAATAGAATAGCTATAAAAAGGTATTTAGGAACTTTCCTCATAAAGGAATGCTACTCCTGCAGAACTTGAAAGAGAAAATAAAGACTTAAAGGAAAAATTGAATAAGTACTAGCGTGAAACTAGCTCTCAAATAGAAGAATTGAGAAGATTAATCCTTTCCAATCCTGAAATGATGATGGAAGCTAGTAAAGGAGCATTTAGAAGATAAACTACATATGAAGAATATGGTCAAGCTTATGATGGCAATAATTTCTAAATGTATTAAGATTTCAAAAATAGATAACAATCTTCAGAACAAGACTTAGTGGAAATTGCTACTTTTGGATCTATGGGAGATTCTAAAGTTAGCCAACCTGGTGAGTTTGAGTAATAATTTACACAATTTAAAATAATAAATTTAATATAATTAATATCAAACAGATTTAGAACTTAGAATATGAAAGATGATGATTTTGAAATGCACAAATCTTTAACATTCGGAGGAAAAAATAAATAATAAGATGTTAACTAATAGGATGATAAAAATAAGTAAAATAAAACATAGGAGGAAGATTGGTTAAAGAAGTATAACGAGCATTAAGAAAATGTTGATGAGATATTAAATAAATTTAAAGTCAATTCTGAGTAGGATAATTCTGGTGTTCCTGAACCTAAAAAGAACAATTATTTCACTGGAGCTGCTACAACTGATGATTTAGTAATTAAAAACAAGAAATATTCTCATGAAACACCTGAAAGGCCTTCAACTGATTAAGGAACATTTGGTGAAGGTAAAGCTAGTTTTGATGATATGAAAATTAACTACGAAGGTGTAAGATTCTTAACATAATAAAATTAACAAGCTGAATAAAAACTAGCATAAATTTATGAAGAACCTTCTAATGATTTACTTTAATCTGAAGTATCTTTATAATCTGGTACATCTCATGATTAGATTTTAAGTAGTTTAGGTTATAAGGAAATAGGTGGTTAATAGTAGTAGGAGATAGATATTAGAATGACTCAATCTACAACTTCATAATAGCAATAGCCAGAATAATAATAGTAATAATAGCAATAATAATAGCAACAATAGCCAACTTCAGTAGGAGAAATTGAAATAGAAGAAGGAGTAAAATAAATAATTTTAATTAGAGATTATAATAATAATTTTAATTTTAATAGGAAACTGTTGTATTTGATATGAAATCAAAAAAATTTAATTCGTTAAAGCCAGCTCCTTCTCCCTAAAAGTCATAAAATATGCGTTAATCAACAGATTTGAGCTGTAAAAACCATTTATTATAAATTTAATCATAATATTTTATTTGTAATTTTTTTAATTAAAATTAGAATCTAAACATTAACTAATTGAGGTTAATGTGCATGATTTGTCATTTAAGGATGAAGAAAACTCCTAGCTTTATTAAAGTATATCCACTTCTTAAGTTTCTTAAGTTACCTAAAAGCTCCCTCCATTGAATGAACATAGAACATCACAAAAAGATTTAGCTTACAGTATAATTGTAACAGAACCAAAGGCAGATTTATTAAGAGAATAAGAGGAATATTAATAACAAAAGTTAAAGGAAGAAAGGGAATAATAAAACTTGTAGCAATAATAAAATGAAATGTAATAGGTTTAATAAGGAAATAAGGAAGAAGAATCTTAAGAAGTAATTACTATACTTTCTCCTTCAGTTGATAAAAATAGATCACCTCGCCCAATCAAAAAAAATAGCTCAGATGATGAATTCCCAGAAGATGAATAAGATGAAGAACTTGAAGAATCAAATAAAAGACCTAACTAGAGAACTGAAGAGTTAGAATAAAACGATAAAGAAGATGGATAAGAAAATAAATATTTTGTTGAAAACAGATAAGAATATGTTCTATCTAGTATTGTTTCTGGAAACCAAGAAGAATAATCCCAGCAATCCGACATTCAAAGTTAAGACTTTATGGCCTAATAGTCCTAGTAAGAAGAGGAAGAAGAAGTAGTTTATTAACTTGATGAAAATGGATTTTTAATGGATGAAAAGGGCAATTATATTCTTGGAGATGATGGTGAAATGGTAAAACTTGGTGAAGATGACATTTAATATCTAAGACAAACTAATATTTTAGAAGAATATTGATGTAAGTAGGAATAAACTGATTAACAAATTAACTTGCTGTAAAAGCTAAAATAATTATTATTTATGTAATTTATTATTATTTATCTTAACTGTTTCTAAATTAGTTCTTTAATCAACTTATTTATTTTATTAATTCCAAGCTTTTTGGTAAATTTACGTGCAAAATTACTGGATTTCTTAGAAAATTTTAATTTAATGAAAGTAAATTAATAAAAAATATTAAGGCTTTAAAAATATCTCAAAGCAATTAAATTTACAATATTATAATCAATAATTAAGATAAAGCTTAGCTTCATATTTTTTTCAACAACAGCAAAAACAATGAGCCAAATAAGATCTCAATTTTATAATTTTTTTATTTATTCATAAATGGTTATTTACTACAATCATTGTTCTTTAGTAAAAATTGATTAAAATTTATTTAAAAGATTCTATGAGCTTATTTAGATTATTAAAATATTATGAATAATCGAGTTTGAAAAAGAAGCACTGATTTTATCAATTCTGATAGAATTTATATAGAAAAATTGTATTAAGTGTTTCATTTATCTTTATCTTCTAAAAGAAATTATGATAGGATTTTTAAAAATTTGAAACTCTTTAAAAATATTTAATTAATTTTCAGTTTAAAATGTAGAGGTGAGCGAGTGAATGATCAATAATTGTTAATTGTAATTAAACACATATAAATCGGCTTTTATAGATTATTAAGATATTAGCAAGATATCTAATTAAGAAATATAGAAAGGAATACTATTAATAATAAAAGAAAGATGGCTACAATTAGAAAATAATAAGGAGTTTTAGAGAGAGATGATAAAGATAGAATAGTCATGTCTCTCAAGAATTTGATTACACTTTGTGAAGTGGATGGTTTATATGAATATCCCGAAATGAATAATAAGATATACCTACATTATAAAGGATTCTACTAAATAGAAAATTTAGATAAGTTTGTTAATTTAAAGACTATTTACTTAGAGAATAATATGATTACAAAATTAACTGGGTTATCTCATCTTAAATAGCTTTAACATCTCTTTTTGTAGCATAATACTATTAAATAAATCGGAGGTTTGGAAGAGAATATAGAATTGATCACACTCAATCTTTCTCATAATATGATTACCAAAGTAGAAGGATTAGAAAATTTAGTGAAATTAGAGAATCTCTCTTTGGGTTTTAATCAATTGAAGACCTTTGAGAGTATAGAAAAATTAAAAGATTAGATCTCTCTTTCGTGTTGTGGATTAGAAGATAATCACATTACTTATGATCAAAGAATATTAGATGAAATATTTGCTAAAATGCCTAATTTGAGAGTTCTTTATCTATAGGGAAATGACTTTGCACGTGAATTCCCTTACTATCGTAAGAAGATGGTAGGTACTCTCAAAGAGTTAACTTATTTGGACGAAAGACCAATCTTTCCTGAAGAAAGAGTTCTTAGTGAAGCTTTTGCTGAGGGAGGAAAAGAGAAGATGCAGAGCATATTAAAGGAAATAAACGAAAAGAAATTAGAAGTAAAGAAAATAGAGTAATAAGAAAATTAAAAGAAAAATGCATAGATAAAGCAAAATAGAATAATTTTCTTTGAAAATAACTTGAAAAAGGGATTGATAGAAATTGAATCTCTAAAGAAAAAGTTGAATCGTGCTTAACTTATAAATGACCCTTATTTAGTAATCTAATTAGAAGAAAACATTAAAAAAGAAAGGTCTCTTGTTGAAGACATTGAGATGACCCTTCGTTTATTAAGAGAAGGACAGAAATAGTTAAGAGAAGCATCATAAAAATAAAATCTTTTGAACGAAGAAAAAGAAAATGTTGAATAGAATATCTAATAAGATTATTCATAAGAAGAGGGATAAAAATTAATACAAAAGAATGATATTGAAAAGCTTTTGAGTTCACTTCTATTAGGATCATCAGAAGAATAAGATTTTGATGAAGAAAATCTCATTAAATAATTGGAAGAAACTATTTAGTAAATTGGATCTAAAATAGGAAAGAATAATATTAATTTGACAGGTATCTTAGATAATAATGATATCAAATAGAAAGTTTAATAATTTAAGACTGAAAATCCTGATCATCTCCGTAAAATTTAAGAGAAAAAACTTGTACAGACTGACCATCATTAAGGAATAGAAGATAATAATGAAATTAATTGCGCTTAAAATGGTGGTTCTTCTCAACCTTTAGATTAATAAAATTATTTAGATGATTTAGAGTGAAGAGAATACTGACTCACTATTGGATATTTCTAATAAAATATTTATTATCAGCTTTATTTCAATTATAATTTCTAAATAAATTATTAAAATTATGTTTCTACTATTTTGATTTGATTGTAAAATAAATATATCTTCAACCTAAATATAAGCTATCTCACATCATTTATTGTTTCCTAATATTTTGTAAATATTCACATTTTAAATAATTAGCTTCTTTAATTTATATTTAAAGTAATTACTATCACTAATAAATAATGTTGATTTTAGAAATTAAATATCTAAACTATCCCCCCCTTTTTATTAGAGGATAATATTGAATTAATAATCTAAGGTTGGTTTTTTTAAAGAATATATATTTAAATCATTCTATTAATTTGATTGGTAATTGAATTAATAATATATACATTTCTTCATAATTATAATAATTTCTAAATTAATAAAGATTGTAATTTCTAATAATTCTTAAATAATGGAAGAGTATTTACAGGGCATATATTCTTAAATAACTAATGGCTAATAGCTGAAGTATGACTTCAATAAAGATTCAGAAGAATAAATGAAAGCTTAGATTAAATTATTAACTCGTTTTAAATCTTTTATTTCTATAGTTAAAGAGTTTACTGAAAAAAAAGGTGAGAGAATGGAGATAAGTTCTCACAGGAATCCTGATGGAATTTTTGTGTCTTAAGTGATAATAGAAAAGGAAGTAAAATCTGTTGGTTTAGGATCAAGCAAAAAAGTATCTAAAGAAGTTGCATGTGAAAAGTATATTTAACATTGCTTAAATCCTTAATAGAAGGAGGGTGAGAGTAGTGTAGAATCATTTTTTTAATAAGAGAATATTGATTTCTCTAAATTAGATTAATATGATATCCTCTATAACTATAGGCAATCTTTAACTAGTTTTAATAGGTAAATGTATTCAAAATTAATTACTTTAATTAAATATTTTGTTTTAAAATAAAAGGAAAAATAAAATCCCTAACTTGATATTTAGATTTAAGAATAGAATAGGAGAGAATGAGATAGTTTAATGCACCTTTATGAATCTAAAAGTGGAGGGGATAGGAGTGACTAAAGATCTTGCAAAAAACTATGCATCTTATAATATGTTGAGAAAGCTATTAGAGGCTGGCATATTGAATTAAAATAATCAAAAAGTATATTTACAATAAATAGAATAAATGGAGAATATGAAGGCAAAAAATAAAAAAGAAATAGAACTTATTAAGATTCCTGATAATGATGAAGGTGATTCTTATATTAAGAAGAAAGTAAAAATAGAAAATTCTAATAAGAATTTAGAGAATTTAGTAGTGTTAGATTAAAATTCAAAGGAAAACAATTTAGATTTAAATGATTTGAAATCTAATGATAAAGTCTCAAATGAAAATTAATAATAACAGTAAATAATTTTAATTGATAAAGAAAATATGTAGAATGAAAATAATAAACTGGATTGTACAAAAAAAGAAAAAAATAATAAAAAATAGAGCTGTAGGAAAAAATAACTAAATAAATTAATACCAAATCTTTCATAAGAGGTGATATTGATTGACTAAAAATATCGAAATAACTCAATTGAAATGACAAATAAAACAGACGAACAACAACAAAAGAATAAATAAGCAAATTAAAATGATAAATCTGACAATAAAGCTATTATTATTAGAGAAGAAGTAAGTAATTAAATGGACTTAGAAAATTCAATTTAATTTCTAGCACAAAATTAAAAAATGTAATAAAAAGAGGGTAATTTAATTATCGATTTAATTGAATAAGAATAAGATTAAGAATAAGCTAAAAGTTAGTAATTATAATAAATTGTTGAACATTTAATGAAAGAACCTGAATCCTAATAAAAATATAGGCAAGAAGAGATTGAAGAGTGTAAAATTAATGAAAAAGATAAATAAAATAATTCAATATCTGTTAAAAATGAATATATGAATTAATAAGAAATGCCAAAATACTTTGAGTCTTATGAAATCAAAAAATTTATTGATAATAACTAATTTAAACAGGAGAAACCTAATGAGTACAATTCTCTTTCATAAAAATTATATGATTATCTAAGCTTTAATTCAGTCTAGTAAGAGTCATATAGTGATTTTGCGAATATGATAGATAATATTGAAATCAATTATAATTAATTTAAAAAATTAGGAATGGTTTGTTTAAAGATTGTAGGATCTTTATATTTCAAAATTTTAACTAAAGACTCATTAGTTGGGGATGTAATATTAGTTTGCGACCTGAATAACACAACTTATACTTAGGCTTAAATAAAAAAAGAGATTTTTAGTCAAATAAACAGAATATTTAAAGGTTTCAAAGTTGTATCATATTTTAATTATATTAGCATTAAGTAAATTTATTTAATTCAATAAATAATTTAAATTTATTTATTTCTTTTATTAATAAATTATCAGAAATGATAATAATCAAAATGAGCTTAGATTATATATAGATTATATTAAAAATGGATTCTTTAATATAGATCTCCATCACTGGATCTATATGAAAAACTACCATAAGGAAATTCTTGAAAATCAAGCATTAAAATCCTTATTCATGGCTGTGAGAAGATTAAAAAAATATTACTTGGTAAACGTGAATATCTGTATATTAGATGCATTAGTGATTTGGGTTACTAAACAATTTTAATTCATCCACCCTTAGCAAAACTTTATAGATTTATTACACTACATTGTTCTTATTGGAAATTCGCAATCTCTTGAAAAGCTGTTTATCTATGGAGATCTTATGTAGATGCATAAAAAAATGATTAAAGAGAACTTTAAGGAATTATCTAATTTATCTACTTTTATTCAAAATATATTAAAGGAAAATGTTTTTGATTTCCTTGTAGTCTAAAATTAATGATTTAAGGAATTTAATACTCTCTTCTTTAAAAATTATTTTATAGAATAATAGAATATTGTTATTTATGTATGTGTCTCACCTTCATTTTTGTGATTAATTATATATTCAAAGGGTTATATCACAATCAATTTCTTAAGTTCTTTAGAATATATTACTTTTCTGCAATCCTCATTAAAATTTAATCTAGCTAGATGTCTATTTGAAATATTTAAATATCAGATTAAACTACAGGGAGGGATGATTCAAAATATTTTTTAATTTAAGAGTAAACCAAATAGAAATTGATAACATGGAAATTCAAAGTTACAAATAGAAATATACAAACAAAATTTAAAATAATGGAAGGAATTTAATTAAACTTAAATTGGGTTTTATGGCGATAGGTTGATTGATAGATAGATAGATTGTCAGATATTTTATTTAATTTTATCCTTATTATACTTTAATTTCAGGTATTCAATTTTAATCAACTCATATTGTAAAGTAATTAAAGAAGATTACCATCACAATTGGAAGAGTTAAAATATTAACAGTGTAACCACTTAGAAGCACCTTAGCCATTTCTTTAGCGGTTTTAGGGAAATAAAGAGTTGAAATAATAAGAAGATTAATAGCAGAAGGAACTGAGTTACTTATGATAGTTATAAAAGATAACACAGGATCCTTAGCTTAACCGAATAAGTTAAAAACAAAAAGAGTGAAATACCCAAAAAATGGCATAACTACTAGCCTAATAACAGTAACAGAAAGTATAGTCTTACCACTTATTTTTTCCTATTAATAAGCTAGATTAGATGTATCTTTAGAAGCCTAGTAACTAATGTACAAATTACCTCCGAGAGTCATGAGAACAAGAGGTAAAATTACATGACCAATAGAAGCAGAAGGCTAATAAACAGCCCTATACAAGAACGACCCTTCCAAAATTAATGATTCTCTGATAGCAGGAATTAAACAAACAATAACAGAAAGAATAGACATTTAAATAGGAGGGCTTTTTAATATGCTTCTCCATCCTGATTCTTCTTGCTTTTCTTGATCTGCTTTTTGAGGTGAAGGAACATTTGACCTTATTATTGGTTCATTTAAATTATTATAGTCTTCTCTATGGTAAGAATGGTCAACATCTTTCATCTCAATTTACTTTGAGAATACTAATTATTTTTATTCGCTTACTAGAGAATTCTCATATTTATTTTTCAGGGAAATCAAAACTTCTTTAGCTAATGTCCATCTCATTATAGTATTTACAAAAGTAAAAATCATAACATATTTAACTGCTCTTTATTCTCCACTATAAGGGCTTTCATATTCTTAAGCAAGAGATATTTCATCTAAATAATCATGCAAAGTTTCAGATAAATTTAATTGCATATTGGTTGTCATAGCTAATCCGCATCCTAAAACAATAACTGCCTCATATGCTTTATCCTTAATTACGTATTTATTTGCAAAATATCCTACAGCCATTCCTTGAATAATAGACAAGCATGAAATTATCATAGGAACTAACCATTCTTCTACTTTTGTCATATCTAAAGTCTTGACAAAAGAAGAAAATATCAAACATGGAGTAAAGAATTGCTCAACTAATTTACTTAAATAATTTAATTTCTCTTGATCTAGAAGTTTAATATGGCAAAGGTATATGCCAGTAGAGGCTTACAAAATTAGAGAAGCCGTAGCACTTATTACATCTATTATGATTTATTCAATCATTAGCTTAAATAATATATTTTTTTAAAATTAGTATCTTTGAGATTACTTTAATTAATTTAACTTTTTTTTATATAAATAATTATACAGACTAAAGCTTTACATTTAAAATATGGTTATCACAGCATAATTCAACAGAAAAAGGAATAGAATAGGATTTTTAATTACCAAAAAAAAAAAAAATTGTTAACATATTTTAAAAGCTTAATATTTTTCTATATTTATAAATATTTTGAATAATGTTCTAATCTATTTTAAAATTAAATCCTTTAATTATATAAGCTGCTTGAAATTCCTATTTTACTTTTAAATTAACATTCAAAAGGAGGGAGATCAATAATACATTAAGCAAACTTTGTTTTAAATTGCAAAAAAAAAAATTAAACCTTGAGAGTTATTCCATATTTCGATAACAATTGGTTTAAAAATATCTCAAATAATTTAATTTCCCAATCTTTAATTCTAGTTATTATGCTGAATTCAATATCAAATAAACTTATTTATCATAAAACATAAGGATAAAGATATTCTGTAATTCGAAGATTTAATAATCTAATCTAGCAATTTAAAACTGAATTAAAATAATAATAAGGCTATGAAAATCTTTACTATTGTTTATTTATATCAATCACCATTTAAGCTAATTAGTAAGTTTAACAAAAAAATACTTAAGAAACTAAATAATTTTTAGTTAAATTTCATTTTACTAATACACGATATTTTATTTAATAGAATACTAAAGATTTAAATATTATTAAAGGAAAAAATATAAGTTTTAAATTAATGGATATACAAGGCATCTAAAATTAACTCTAAAATACAAGCAATTACATTATATTAAATTTTTAGTGAAGGAGAGGAATAATATACCAAAAAAGATTGCATACGCACATATATGATTGGTATAGATATTATTAATTATTAAATTTATAATTATCAAATAATTTAATTAGATTCTTTACACATATCTTATTTATTCTACTTTATTCAATGAGAACCAGTTAATTATCTGTGCTTTTCTAAGTTTTCCTTAAAAATTTTTTCTAATTCGTCTCTCTTTTTAATGAAGTGTTGACGAGAAGCCTATTTTTATAATTAATTGCAATTAGTTTATCCATGTAATAAGAAGCAATGCTAAAGCTAAATAATTAATTACATCGTATTCAGTAATATCCTTTTCATTGCTTTTCATAATTCCTTCTAATTCAGTTTTAACTTCTTCCTTAGATCTCAAGATGAAACTATTTTTTATTAAAATGAAATTAATATTTATAAATTCAATCAATATCATCATATATTTTTTCATATAATTTGCTTATTTGCCAATTAATTGATCAATCCTAATTTATCTTCTTCAAATTAAATTTCATTTTCTTACGCTCTACCTATATTTATTATAACATGTAAAAGATTAATACAAAAATTTTAAAATAGCTTTCAAAAATTTTATTTACCAAGAGGTCTGTATGTCTTTTAATCTTAAGTAACATTATCAAGTTCTCTTAAGGTGATTTGACCCTTCATGATATTTCTTTTAAGGAAGCTAATGGAGTTTTCATAAGCCTTGACCTTTTGGACTGAAGCAATAATATCTCTTTCAGCTTCTAAGATCTAAGATGAAAATAAATGAAAAATCAATTAGAGATTGATGAGAATAATAGTGTGTTGAAGAGTATTTAATTTATATTTGTATTGATAGAATAATTGCTAATTTTTACGCTTCTTGCTAATTCTTCTCTAGTGGACATTTTTATAACTCTATATATTATTTATTTATGAATTGGTTAGTATTTTTTTAATTTAATTATTATGAATTTATAAAACAAAAATGCGAAAAATATTATTGTTTGATTAGATATAAAAGAATGAATGCTTGCATGTATAGAATGTAAAAGATACAATTTTTGAAAAAATAAATAAATTTAAATTTTTTAATATTATTTATATATAAAATCCAATTAATTAATTCTTAATTATTTATTTCAATTCTTTTTATTCAATTTAATCAATCCATTGTTCTTCTAATTCCTTATCATCATCAAAATATTCCCTCATTCATTTCTCATTATCAAAAATCTCCTAAATATTATCTACAAAATAATTTAACGATACAAACACACACACACACTCTCTATTAGTGATTATTTTTCATCCATTTAAAACCTCTAACTTTTAATAGATATTATAAATGATGAATTCTCATTTAAAATTTCAAATTTTTCCAAAAATATTAATTTCTACTTTATTTATTTTTAACAAATAATACTACTAATACTACATAAATAAATTCTAATTGAAATTAAATTAATTTTGATTTATTTCATAATTATTTAGGAATTTATTCTAACCATTTAATCATAAATCTATATATAATTTACAAATAACTATTAAACATTTTATTTTTTCATTTTTTCCCCTTTTTACCTTTTTTCTTTTATTATTCCATTAATAATAACATTTCTTATTCTTCTTATTATTTTTTTAACAATTCTGCTGCTTCTTTCTCTAGATCTCTTGGATGTTTAACATTATTAAAACCTTCAGCATCTAAAATTATATATACTTTTTAGCTTATAATTTACTTAAATAATCAATATACCTTCAGGTTCATCATTTATAAAATTGCCTTCAAAAACATTATCTTTTGGTAAATTCAAAAATGTATATTTTCCTCTACCATGCATTTTATCATCTGCAAACTCTCCCTCAAATGTATATCTCTTAATTTTGTCATGAAGAAAACCTTTTAATATAGATTATGATATGATTTTATTCAACTTTTATTAATTAAACCTTATCAATTTTAATTAAAACATTTAATGAATTGCTTTTTATTAAAAATTACCTTGACCATGTCTTTTGCCGTGTTGAAGATATCCATTATAGATAAAATTATCTCCAAAAAGAGACATCTCACAATATCCATGAGGGACATCTTTATAAAATTCCCCATTAATTACATCTCCATTTGGCATTCTTAAAACTCCTATAAATTACATAATTATATTATAGAGGGTTAATAGAATTTATTTATAAATTATCTTATCATAAAGATCTAAGCCTATATTAAAATCAATCTGTTTACCTTTTCCTATTTTAGTATAAAATATTTATAGTAAATTAAATATGTTAGAATTCAAAATAGATTACCATGCTTATAATTTAATGACCATTCACCAACATAAGTCTCTCCAATCTTAGCTCTAAATTCCCCTTATCCTTCTCTTTCTCCTAGATGAAAATCTCCAATATAGGTATTACCGTTTGCGTAAATCATTTTACCTTCTCCTTCAATTTCACCATTTTAAAATTATCCCTAATTTAGAAAAAAATAATGGTATTTTCTAACATTTTTCCTTCCTTCACTAAAATAGAATTTTCTATACTTCATAAAAAGTACCGTCTTTCATCCTTAATATTCCTTAACCATGTTTTTATCCATTAAGCCACTCTCCTTCATATTAAAAGAAACTGTTTGAATAAGTATAAACTCCTTCCCCTTATCTTTATTTTGTCCAAGGATCTTTTCCACCTACATAGGTCTTATATAAAAAAATATTATGATGAAATCTTTATTTAAACCAACCATATTTTTATACTTCTCTATTTTATTTCATAGTGCTATTTTCATAACCAGTACTCATTTCTATAATTTTTAAAGATTAATTACAATTTAATAAAATTAACAATGATCTGTATTAAATGATAATTAATAATCAAATTTGATATTAATATCTATTAATTTATTAGACTTTGAAACTCCTACATCAATAGTATCAGAAAATACACAAGTAAAATTGTTAATAAAATAGTATTAATTTAAATTATAAAAATATATTTATAAGTTTTAAAAAGTGTTTAAATTTTTGAAGTGTTGTCAATATTTTCTCATTTTTAATTTCTCTAATTTTATAGCATAAATTTGTGTCTAATATCTAAATAAATTAGTTTATTATTGAATAAATTATAAAGAACCAATACTTGTATAGATCCTATTTATTAATTATATTTCCTCTTAAAGCTTATACGTTTCTGTAATAAGTATTTATATTAAATTGAAATTATAAATATTTATTTAATACTCTAAAGTGATTATTAATTATATTTTAGAAAGGCCAAATAAAAATAGAATTCTTAAATTAAATTTACAATAGAAAAATAAATTTTCCAAAGATTTAAGTAAGGAATGTTCTTAAGAAAGTTTTGAAAAATCTATTTCATATAATTTAAATGTTAAAAACGCTTTCAAAGAATATTCCTATCAATCTTTTAATAAGAACCTTTAATTTAGAAATATTTTGAAATAATATCATTATAAGTTTAATAGGCCAATAAGTAAAAAATTGAAGTAAAATAATAAAATATTTTCCACACGAATTAATTGTTTAAAAGTAGATCATAATGACATTTCATAAACCCTTTAAGACTATTATTTATTAAATTTAAAAATTATATTTCTAATATTTTTCATCAATCTATCTCTCTAAATTATCAAAAATCAGTAACTCTACCCTTTCTTTCCCAGTCACCAAATCTTGTGGGTTCAGGACCTTTAACTTTGAAACCTACTTCTTAAGGCATACCCCATTCATTTAAATTGTTCTCAAGATAATCTTTTGATCTTTCTTCTTCAGTCATATCTTCTTTCTTCTTTTTTTCAGGCTATAATTATTCGAATTTTCCCATAGGAGTTACTCCATCATATTCTTTAAATTGAATATCACTAAGGAAACCTTCAGGTGAAAGTAATTTTTAAATTTCTTCAATTGTAGGTTTTCTTCCAAAGAATTCAGCTGCAGTTCCATCTACATGAGTTTTAAGTTAAGAAGGTTCTTCAGATTATTATTAGAGTTTATTCTTATTTTTTGAGCATCCTCCAAATCTATAATTTGATACTGATTATATTGATGATCTGTAAATTTATTTGGCTAATAAAGTGTTTAAAGCTCTGCTTATCATTTTATTTATACTATTTGAATTATTCCTAAACTATTTTTTTATCTATTTATCTATGCAAGCAATTTAAGTCTTGTAGAATTATTGATCTTCTGTAATAAATATACTTCTTTTTAAAAGTCTTTTAAGTGTACTTCTTTACAAATTGATATAAAACTTAATTAATATTGAAGAATCCTGTTTATTTTATAAATCGATTGGATATCCTCTATAGAATTGATGTAATAGTCAAATTATAAAAAAGAAATTTCCTTAGAGATTTCTTTTTAATGAAAAATCTAGCAATAAACAAGACAAAGTAAAAATAAAATGGTAAAAATAATTAAAATATATAAATATATTATTTTCTTTGCAATTAATAGAAATTAATTCCACTAATAATATTTATCAGTATTGAAGAGGTTTATTAAAAATGGAATAATGATCAAAAATATTAAAAAATCTTATTAAATTTAATTAAATATTTAAAAACATATTGCTTCAGTTGCTATTGAATAATTTAAATGAAATTTAATAAATTAATTATTTCTTCTAAAAGAATTTATTTGTTTTGAGTTAATAAATTGAATAGTTTGTTAAAATTACTCTCAAAATGTTGAAGAATGTATGAATAGATTTTATTTTTAATATTAATCACCTGTATTCCAATTCTAAATACACAATTTTAATTATTTTTTTTATTGGTGTTTGATAAGAAATTGAATTTCTGGATACAAAGTATTTTAGCTTAGATTCTTCTTGAAGAAGTTAAAAACAAATCAAAATTCTTTATATTTTTGCAAAGTTTGTAAAAGATACTAAATACAGAAAATAAATAATATTAAAAGCAAATCTAAAAATGAGAAAATTTGTGTCTCGCTCACCTATTACAAATGAGGTCTTGAAGACTTTTGATTTTGTCAGTGATTCTTAGCTTTAGAATTAATTATAGTTGGCTAAGAAGGGTTATGATAATCATAAAAAGTTGAGTTTCAAATAGAGATCTGAAAAATTGAATAATTTAAGCCATTTAATAAGTACAAATGCAGATAAATATGCTGAGTTAATTACTACCGAAATTGGTAAACCAATAGGATAAGCCTTAGGTGAAGTAAAAAAATCTGCAGCTCATTGTCGTTATTATGCAGATAATTTAGAAAAAATATTAAAAATTGAAAGAGTTAAAACAGAAGCTAAAAAATCTTTTGTTATTCATGAACCATTAGGTAAATAGTACTATTATTAAGGGAACTAATCAATGTATTTTAATATTATTATATTATAGGTACTATTTATTAAATTAGTCCTTTTAATTTCCCCTTTTGGTTGGTCTTTAAAGGTATTGTTCCTATTATGTCTGCTGGTAATGGTGCCTTAGTACGCCCATCCGATTCAACTCCTTTAGTAGGATTAGCAGTAGAAGAATTGTTCAAAGAAGCTGGATTTGATAGTTTTGAGTATTAAAATGTTTTTTCAAGCCCTGAATAACTTGAAAAAATATGTTCATCTAAAAATATTCAAGGTGTCTCATTCACTGGAAGTTCTCAAGCAGGTTCAACAATTGCATCGGTATAATTAAATTAAGAATCAATAAAATCTTTTTCTAATAAGATATTATTTTCATACAAATCTTTAATGAAATAAATTTTAGATTTATTCTGAATTCTAATTGTTAATTGAATTATTGTTTTAAAAAATAGTTATCTGGAAAATATTTGAAGAAATCTATTATGGAGTTAGGTGGAAGTGACCCATTTATTGTTTTATTTGATGCTGATTTGGATTTGGCTGTAGAATTAGCGGTTAAGAGTCGTATTGCAAATGCTGGTTAAGTTTGTATTTCTGCCAAGAGATTTATTATCTCAGATATTATTTATGATAAATTTGTTGAAAAATTAATGAATAGAGTTCAAGATATTAAAATTGGTGATCCTTTTAATCCTTAAACTGAATTAGGTCCTCTTGCAAGAAGTGATTTATTAGTAAATTTATAAAAACAAATTTAAGCTGGTGTTGAATAGGGTGGTAAATTATTATATGGTGGCTACAAAGCTAATATTCCTGGTTTAGAAAAGGGTAATTTTATTAAACCTGCAATTGTTGAAGTTAATTAAGATAATCTCCTTGCCTAGTAAGAAACTTTTGGACCTGTATTTTCTTTAATAAGATTTAAGCAAGAAAAGGAGGCTATTAAAATTGCTAATGGATCAGATTACGGTTTGGGAGGTACTATTATTAGTAGAGATGAAAATAGAGCAGAAGAATTGGCTAAGTAATTAGAAACAGGTTCTGTATTTATTAATGAAATGAATAAAACTGATTCAAGATTACCAAGCGGTGGATGTAAGTTAAGTGGTTATGGTAGAGAATGTTCTCATTATGGTGCTTATGAATTTACCAATGTTAAAACTATTTGGGTTTCTTGATATTTAAAATTAGATTGGGATCAAAACATTATTCTAGTTTTTGTTTTAACTTTTTATATTTATTTATAATATTATATGCAACATTTATAACGATTTTAAAATGATTTTGTGTTTTTTCTATCATTAAATATCCAATCTTTTTCATAAATATATATTAGATGTTCTTAGATATATTTAATAAAAAATAAGTAAGATAATTAATTAAAATAAATAATTTCACTTCAGAGATTATTGATTGATGATTTTAAACTTGATATGAAAATAATTTATTAAGAAATTATTAACATGAAAAAAAACAAAATATTAAATTCCAGTAACCACATTTTTTGAGTAAATCAATATTTAAATAATCTAACCTACTTGTGGTTAAAACTCTTAACTTATTCAATGAGTTAGAGTCTCAAATTAAATTTTGCTTTCATTAATACTGAAGGATAATGTAAAATAGATTTGTTTTTTATAAGTATTCAATGTTGGTAGGAATATAATTAAGTTTGGAAGTCAATTACTAGCCTAAGATTTGTTTCTACTCTAAATTTTCTTATTTATATTAACACTAGAATCAAACTGATCAATAAACTATCACACTAGACCATATATTATTGAAAAAAATACTTTTTCTTTTTATTTCAATAAATTAAGTAGATGAATATTAATCACTAATAAATTTAATAAATAGTTTGCAAAATCAATCCAATCACAAATAGAATAGGTGAGTAACAAATGAATGAATCCTCCAAGATGAACTCATAATTCATTCCTATCCAGATTGAATAAGAAAATACTCTTCATTAAAAAGAAATAGAAGGCTAGATCAATCTAAATGTAGATTTTTTAAAAAGTGGGATGTTTTTAATCTCTCTCTTTACATATTCTTGTACTAACACTCTAAATTATTAAGCAAATCATAAACTTCTAACATAATTTCATTTACTTGGTTTATCCAAGCAAAAATTTTACCGAATTCATTATTAAACAATAGAAAGTAGTAGAATGTTTATCGCTGCCTAATTATATGAGAAACATTAATGATGTGAAGAAGATATCGCACTGGATTATTAAAAATACTGATATATTTCATAGAATTCATGCCGTGAGATTGTAGAATGATGCAATTAAGAATGAAAGTGAAGATAACTTAATAGTTGCAATTTTATGCTCTTCTAAAATAGAGATATTTTAATAATCTTCTCATCTTTTTAAAGTCAGTAAGTTCTTCTACCCATATCACTTACTTTTAAAAATGTTTAGATTTATATTAGCTAGTATAAAAGCAGTTAAATTTTTTAAATCTCTCCTCATTTAGCAAAACATTATATATCATATATCGCTTTATTGTTTAATTAAGGTATTATTATAAAATTTATATAGAGGATAAAGCAGAAAAAATGTATGTTTTATTAGATGGATCCATATAAATTGAAGTCTAGCCTAAGCATTTTCAGTCACTGAATGATATGATAACTACAAAATATGTAGATAATGGAGTATAAATTGGAGATCTAGACCTCTATCTAAACTCAATTAGAAGTTCTACTGCAACAGCTAAAGTGAAATGTGTCTGTCTGAGCATTAAAAAATAAGTCTTTGATACTCATATTTTAGAGTTCTACTAGTCTTTTTATAATGAAATTATGAATTTTGTGTTCAATCTTAAAGTTTTTGATGGAATAAGCAATAAGCATTAGTTTATTAAATCTTTTTTTGATTCATTTTCACAGTCTATTAGATATTCTTAAGGGCAAGTTGTCTTCAGTGAAAAGAATCGCCCAGAATACATTTACTTCATAGTAAGAGGATCATTCTTAGTAAAATTAGATTGTTTAAAATAAGGTTCTAAGTAATTTATTTTATTTTTTATTAAGATTAAAAAGTTATAAAATCCATCAATACCTTCAACAGACGAGTTTTATGCATTCAAAAGAAAATCTTAGGATGGAAAGAGACCTAATTCTTTAAAATCAATAATAAGTGAAAATGATTTAAATATAAATGAAGCTAAGTTATAACTCGTTTATTTAAATGTAAATAATCAAGAAAACTTAATTAACTTTTAATTCTTTTGCTCCTAAAATTAAATTAAAAATTAAAAAAATAAGCCTGTTTTCTTTTTTATTTTTCCACCACGCAAATCATCAAATTACTAGCTAACTAAAAATTAGATTACCAAAGCTTAATTTCGTATTTTTATTTTTATTAAATTAGATATATGAATTGCAGAAAGGAGATTTTTTTGGAGAGGAAGATATAATTGATAATCTTGAGTTTAGATCATTTACAGTAATGTGTTCATCCGTGACAGGTGGTGAACTTCTTTAAATAAATAGAGAAGTATTTGAGCAAATATTTATGAAGCATTATGCTATAGAGCAGTTCTTTGTTCAAAATTTACCTATAAAAAAACGCTTAATGGTTGATAAATTTTAATAGCATTCCAAAATAATAAAATTAGCTTCTAAAAGTGAAGTATTTTAACAGCCTTCTCGAATGTTTATTAATTAAAAAGATATTTTAAAAGAACCTTAAGCTACATTCAGTTCTCTAAACACTATTCCATAGCTAAGTTAAAAATTTAACACCTTAAACTACTAAAACTAATAGTAATTTAATAAGAGTATTTAATCGCTAACATAATTATCAAAATAGATTGATGAAATACAAGAAGAAAGTTAGGATAATGCATGCAAGACCAATTCAAAAAATTAAGAAAATTATTACCATCAAAGGAATAAGAGTGAAAGCATTTAATTAAATAAATATATGAATTATAGAGTACAAAGTCCACAAAGGCAAAACGAAAGAGGTCAAAAAACTAAATCTATAAGTAGCATGAATGATTTATTAGATTATGCATAATCTTCTATCTTTATGTTGTAATAGCAATAATAATTAAGCTAAACCCAATTTAATTAGATGATAAACTAGAATTAAGATTTTATAATTGATAATAACAAAAGACAAGATTAGTCAGTAGGATCTTTAAGCAATATAGATTCTTTAAAATAAAATAACAATAATAGATTACTCTCACCTCAGAACTATAACAACATATCTTAGAGCCAAAAGAGGATTTCATCTAATGATTTGTGTGCTAAAATGGATTAAGAAGTAGACAACAAATAAAAGGAATATCAAGCGATTAAAAGCATATAATAGAGAATGAAATAAACTTTTGAATTTGACATGAATAACTATATGAAATAGAAAATAAAAATGTAAAAGTCTATTATTTAATAGAAAAGGAGGAATTCTTATTCTAGAAAAAAGAGTGTTAAATCGTAAAATAATTAAGAATAGAAAACTCAAAAATCTTAATCAGCAAATAATTCTCCTTCTACACACAAATGTAAAAAAAAGTAAAGTAAACCTATTATAACTAAATGGACTAATTCATTAAACTAAAAAGATGAAGAAATGGTTCTTTAAGGTGAAATTTCTAAAAATTTTTAAAAGAACTTAAAATAAATTTGCTTTAAATTTGGGAGATAAGATTTCTCTTCTTTAAAGTAGAGTTTAAAGAATCATATAAAAAGTAAAGATTTTAAAAGGATTTTAAGTGCTAATTTTAGTGATACTTAAACCTTCTAACCAAATTATAATGGAATTTAGGATAGAAGCAAGGGTATAAGTGAAGTTGCTTAAAAGATCAACTATATTTAAAATTATCAGGTCAAGGATAACAAGGATAACGACAATTAATGCAATCAAATTTAAAAAATTATACCCTCTTTAAATGAGAAACATTAAGAAAAAAATATAGCTAATGATGAAAATAAAGAAGAAATAATACCATAATCAGTTTAAAATCATCATTTCTTTGAGCCCGATCAAATTATAGAAATTTAATAAGTAGAATAAAAGTAGAAAAATAATAACGATAAAATATAGATTGAAATTGTATTAAATCAGCCACAGCTTTCAACTATTCAATCACAAAAAACCTATTAATAAGAACCAAATGAATTATCTCCAAGCAATTCATCTTAAGCTGGTCCTAGTAAAACCACAAAACAAAATAATAATGATTAGAATTATTTTAAACATCCTTAAAAGCAATTGACTTTTGGATGTTCACCTTAATCTAGTATGGATTTAATAGAATTAAAATTAAAAGAAAGTTAGTAATTTAGTGGCATATTAAAAAGCTATCAAGCTTAGAACAATTCTTAAATGAATCTGGATTAATAGAATCATAGCCAAAGCTAAGGGGAGAATAATAAAATTTAAAGCGATTTACAACAAAATAAAGATAATTAAATAAATTTGGAAAAGAAATATAGCAATTAATCCTAAAATCAAAGTATTTTAAAACATCTAGAAAGCTAATCCTAATTAAACAATAATCCTAAACCACCGATCAAATACCATGATAATTAAGAAGAAAAGTTATCAGGATAAGGAAAAATATCAATAATGAATAATAATTTATAGAAAAAAGTAGTGTAAAAGAGTTAAAGTGAAAACATACTTTAAAAACATGAGCAAAAAAATAAACAGTTAAACTTGATAAATAACTTTAAGGAAGATCATTAAATTATGCAGAATCATATGATTAAAAATTTATTAATAAATAAAGGAGTAGATCCAATTGATTCAAATTATTATACAACAACCAATGAAGGTACTCTGAATACTCCTGAAGAGGATATTTAAAATTAATCTCAAAGCTTCTCCTATGCTATTAAACCATATTTTACTACAAACCCTTTTAGTAAATAAGTAAATAATCAATAACCAATTCGGAGAAAAATTCAGCGTCCATTCTCTTCGTCTTATCACGTTTCTCTATCCCATTAACATAATTAATAACCTAGTAATTAAGCCACATTGTAAAGAAATCATTCTTATAATAACTATCCTCTTGATATTTATTCACCAACTAATAAATCTGTATTCTATAATTTAAAGAGACCAAGCAGTGAGAGGAAAGATTCAATATAAAGAAGCTAAAGTGAGCAATTTTAAAGATTAAAAGAAATCAAGTTAAACTCTTAAATTGATAGATCTAATGAATTTAAAGAAAGAAAATAGATAAATGTTGTTTTAAATATTAAAAAATCTCTATTAAAATAGAATAGATCTAATAGCCCTAATCCGAGTGTATAATCTAAAATATAACCTACTACTTAAAATTCTAAATATTAACTTTAGTAAATAATTACCCCAGTTAAAAATACATAGTGCAATGATAAATTTCAAAATGATTCTTCTATGATGCATTATAATCTTTCATCTAATTAAATAAATGATAAATAAATATTGTAAATTAGAAAAAGCCAAAGACTAACCCCAACTACTTAGAGTTAAAATAAAAGCTAATTGATTGAAAATATTAACTAATCTATAAATTACTATTAGTAATATATTGCTTAACCTTAAAAATAGTAAATAAAATACAATTTTAATAGAAAACTCTCTTCAGAAATTAATAAAAGCAATATAAATTAAACTCAATATAGTAAACATTTTAATAAGTAATAATCCACTTTTAATAATTATTCTTAATAGTATTAAGTTAAATCTACTCCTTAAAAGAACTATGCATCGGAGTTATAAACTAATCATTCTTCTGTCTTATCAAATTTTTACACTCCACCTCAGAATATGAATTCAAGATCATCATCAGCAGCTTAACTATCATCTGATTAAATTGAATAACACAATTAAAACATCAACAATTAAAACTTTAATTAACCAACTCTATTTTCTCCAGATATGTTCTAATAATCTTCTTAATAAAATAAAGCTAAAGATATTAAAGTAGATACTCTTAAACCATAAAATCAAAATATGGATATAATAAATAACTAATCTACTAAAAACTATTAAAGCCATAGGAAATTTATTCCAAAGATACCTATACCTTCTAGCATTCCACAAAATCAAAACTAAAGTGCATAGAAAGACATTGCTTTAGAATCTAATATTTAGATTAAAAATGAAAGTTTAGATTAATAAAATATGGATTAAACTCCAAATTTCCATAATATAAAAACTTTTAACTTTTAAAATAAATAAATTATTAGTGCTTTGTAAAGAAGTGATAGCTAATAAATATCTGAAAATGAGAATAGCAATCAAAATGAAATAAAATAATAAATTTTAGTAGAGGAGCAGTCAGATAGTTAGCAATCAAGCAAATAATCTCATTTCAACAGTACCATAAATCATTCCGTTTCAAATCAAGGCAGAGCCAAACAAAATTCCTAATAATCAAGCAATAAAGATGTATAAAGTCCAGTATACTCCAGTTAAAAAAATATCAACCCTAACTTAGAGGTATCATTTAGTCAATAGAGATCTTCCTTATCATCTGAAATTGGTTCTCCTAATTTGATAAAATGCAGAATACCAAAAGAAGGAAACAGTAAATTGCAAAGTTTAATTTTAGATAATTAGCATAATACTAATATTAAACACAATTAAAACACTTCACTTATGAAATATTCTTTAATTTAATCAACTATTCCATATATTCCCGAAGAAACAAGCTTCGATCCTTTATAGCAATCAAACTTAATTAATAGTCCTAAAATAAATAAAAATACTTTAAACACAAGTATAAAATCATCTCATAGTCTACATTTAAATCCATAGGATTCACCAATATATTTTAGAAACAGATAAAACTCCTAATTTTCTGTAATGAGCAATTTAAATCTGACTTCAAAAGAATAATACACACGAAATAGTATTTTCTTTGAGAACTGTGAAATAATCTAACCAAATCAATAAGAAGATATTTAATATAATAAAGATTAATAAAATCCGTAGCCCTACAACACGTAAGATTATGAAAAATTCCACTCAAATGAAAATTCTCCAAGAAAAATAAAAATATAAGAATACCTAGAAAATAATTAACAAATTCCTGTTGCTGTACCAAGATAACTTGCTTCTGTAAAGTAATATGCTCCTCTTCATAAAAAGGCTTAATCTCTTTATAAATAATGAAACATATTTTTATAACTAAGTATTTAATTGTGAATAGGCTTATAATTGAATTTACAAAAATTTCAAAGAATATTCAAATCAGTTGTAAATAACACAAAAATTAAAATTTATCATTGAAATTTTATAGAATATTTATTAAATTTGTATATTTATTGTATTAAATGACTTAATTACTAAATAGAATCTCAAATTTATTACTCTATCTATTATAAAATATTCAAATTTGTATCATAAATTAGTTCAAATTTTCTTTTTTCCTTTCATTCTTCTTCTCCCCTCAGGACATTTATCCTTTACTGGGCAAATTTAACATTAAGGATTTATTGGTTTACAGACTGACTAACCATACCCCACGAGTAACTAATTTACATCTTCCCAATACTTTTTATCTAAAAATTTTTCTAATTCAAGCCTAGTTTATTCAGGTGTTTTTGTATTAACCCATTCTAACCTATTAGATATCCTATGAACATGGGTATCAACTGCAATACCTACTGTCTTATTATAAGCACATTATAAGAATAAGTTGGCTACTTTCGGACCTATTCCTTTAATTTTAATTAAATCATCATATTTGTCTGGAGTAACATAATTGTAATTGTTTTTTATTATTTCTGCAGCATTTTTTATGTATTCCACTTTCTTTGCATTGAAGTTTACTTAACTTATTATCCCCTTTAGTTCATCAGAAGGGATTTCAACTGCTTTGTCAATAGTAATTCTTTCCTTTATTACCTTTTTCATTACCATATCAGTAGTTTCATCTTTTGTTTGAACACTTAAAATAATAGCCATTAATTTTTAAAAGTTTTTATCATTCAAAGGTAAAGTTTCGTCTCCTTACATATGACACCCTAATGTGTCAACCGGAGCAGTGTGGGCATCTCTATATGTTTTGATTAATCTATATATCTCTTCATAGTTCTCTTTACAGTTATATTTAACTTTTTTCTTTTATTCTCCCATATCTTTCTTCTATTCTTCTTAATCATTTATTTAATCTGTTTCAT
The DNA here is from genome assembly GCA_000260095.1 of Tetrahymena borealis. NCBI lineage: Eukaryota > Ciliophora > Oligohymenophorea > Hymenostomatida > Tetrahymenidae > Tetrahymena > Tetrahymena borealis. The sequence goes on from AHAN01001182.1 coordinate 47,664, forward strand.
TAGAACTATCATCTAGAAGATCTTTCTTTCCATCTTTTTTATCTCTACTTGTTTATTTATTTTCCTTTTCCTATGTTTCTTTCAGATTTAATTCTACAAGTCTCTTTCTAGTAACTCTTTCGGAATTTTTAGGTAATTCATAGCTGATTTATTTCTTTTCTTTTTTAGTTTTTTATATTTTAGATTCATTTTTAGTTTTGGAAAATTTGAAATCATCAAGATTATCTATTTCAGATTTCTAATCATTATCAGAATAATTTTAATCTTAACTATTATCTATGGTATCTAAATCATTATTTTTTGGTTATTTAAGATCCTTTTGACTTTTAGTAGATTATTTCTATTATTTTGGAGGCATAATGCTATTTAGGATACTGATAAAATGATTTCTACCTGAATTTATCAATTAAATTTATGATAAAAATGTTGGTCTTAATTTTAAAATTTACTTAAAATATCTAAACATTATTATTTAATTAAATCAAATTTAATTTACTGAAGATATCCCAACATATCCTATTTAATAATTGGCGAATATATCAATCTATCTTACAAAGTAAAAATATTAAAATAAATAAATAATAATTTACATTTTAAATTCAATTGATTGTTTTTTAACAAAAATTTATTTAAAAAAAAAATGGAAGAAAAAAAGGTAGGAGTTTAAGAAAATATCATAGATGAAAACAAGCAATAATTAATTTTTTAGCAGAATTTAATTTTATGATTAGAAACACAAATTCCTATTTAGAATTAACAATAAAAAAAATGAAAAATGATTATTGTTTCAGGAACATTCATTCATTTTGATATGTCTATCTATCTTAAAGCTAGATTTGTTATCATTCAACTTTACTATTATTTTTCATATGCTCTTTTATTGTCCTATCATAATAATTACTAATCACATTTTAATTATTAAGAAAACTGATATTATTTTAAAAGGATACATTCTCCAATTAATTTGAAATTGAAGAATCTTTAATTGATTAATCATCTTATAAAGAAGAAGTTATCTAGCTAGTAATTTCGCTTTCTTCTTAGCAGATCTCATCAAATTAAGTATTATCATTCATGAGTTAATCTAATTACTCCAAACCCAACTTAATGGATGGCTAATTATTCTCATGTTCTTTATTAAAGATATTTACAAACAAGGATTTTTTCATGTTATTTAAAGTAGCTCCTTCATTTGGATCATCATTATATTAAATATTAAAATACTTAGATTACTCTAGAGTAGTTGCTCCATTTGCCCTTAATGTAGTTTTGGGATTCTTCAATAAAAAACCATAAGCATCAAACAACTCACATAAATCATTGCCAAGGTATTTAATCAATTTTTAATTTAATCTTTTTATTTATAAAATATCATAATTAAGGCTTACCAAAAAATATTTTAAACAAACTTACTCGTGATCTTCTTGTTTAATTTTTTGATAGCTTTCGAATAAAATCTATTAAAGAATTTTTAATTTTGTTAATTAAAATAATTAAAATAAATTTTCCAAAATAAATTACTTAGTAAGCACTCAAAGAATCATATGTCATTCTAGTAGCCAGTGCAGGGACTTCTTTATTATTTATAATATCATTTTAAGATGAGTGAACAGAAATACGATTTAAGGTAGGTTGCTTCATTAGAATTTGCCTATTCAATTACTATAAATTGCTTGAAAGACTTATTGTAGGTTTAGGAATAAAGTTAAAGATAGTCTCCTATTCTTGATTGAATATTAAACTCTTCATTTTTTGCATTTCTTAAATTTTACTAATAATAACACATATATCTAAATCATTTCTTATAAACTGGAAGGCCTTTTGTAGCATAAGCCATTTTTAGTATTATTTCTTAAAGCATATTAATAGAGTTGAACTTAAAAAAACCTTTTCTTTTTCTTTGATCAACTATCTAAACTTAATAACAATATATTTCACTTTTTCAGAGAAAGGTAATTCTTTCTCATTAACACTTTATAAACTACTTCTGTCTTTTTATAAACTTTTTTTTATCTTTTCTTATCCCTCTTTTTTTTTCTCTTTAATTTTACCAAATATTCTCCAAATGAAGAAAGGTTTCTTTTCCTCTTTTTTTAAAGATTAAATTTCATTCTTAATGCTTATAAAATAATTTTTAGTTCTTTCTTCTTCTTTTCTATTTTTATCATCTTTTAAGTGCTGATTTTGATCATAATTATCATTATTAGCCTAGAATTGAACAACAAGTTTATCGTTTTTAGGATATTAGTGTAAAGGAAATATAGGTGTATTAGTATCAGTGTGAAGTTCATTATAATCAGTTTTAACTAATGACTTTTAAATTGACTTATTAATCACAGGTGATGCATTTACACATAAATATGGTGGAGATAATTATAAAGTTTTCATCTCTTTTGAGATTTTTTTTCCTTTAGAATTAATAATAATTGATTATTTATTTGAATTCTTTACTACTCCTAAAGAATCCAGTTTAATAGATTCTTCTATATTTACAAAATCTAGCTTCTTTGAAAGAGAATTCGGAGATTTTTTACTAATTGATTAATTATTTTTAGATCTTATAATAGTCTAATCCTTATTATCTTAAATAATTGATTTTTGATTATGCTATATTTATAATTATTTTTAGGTTTTATTATCAGGTGTTTAAAAATCATATAACTAATTTGCAAGGTCGATAGATAAATTGACTCTATTATACTTTTTTAAGAAGAAGCTATTAACAATAATCATTAAAAAATGGGTTTACTAACTTTAAACTGTTAAATTATTTGATAAATTTTACCTAAATATGATGAAAATAATTTAAATAAAGCCACCTAAACTGCTCATAATTTCTGAAAATTTTTAATATCTCCTAGAATTATACTATGTAAAAGGGCTCCTTCTGATGTATAAGATAGCATATTATCCATCATTTCTGTTCATCTCCACTTTTTCTTGCATGTCTCCAGTTTGATATGAAAATACACTTTCGTTAGTAATTTGATCGTAAGGCCATATACTAACATCACTAACCATGTTATATAACCTAAAGTAGGTATTTGTAGTTTTTATCATTGCTTTAGGAATAAAAGTATAATAGTGATCATCATTTAAATAGTATTAATGCCAATTTGTTTCATTTTATGAATTTATCAAACTACTTGTCATAATAATTGATAAAGAATGAACACCTTCAGTTTTTAGAGTTGAATCTATTTATTTCTGTGATGCGCAAATAGGATCCCATTGCCCTTTTTCTAATAATTATAATTTGTAGAGTTTGTAGAATATAAAATATTTCTAAGAATGTGAGTAAATTAATATAAATATATTACACCTTGGAACTGTAGAATTAATGCAATCTGAAACATAGATTTTTAAGAATTAGAATTCATCACTATTAAACATGCCTTATAAATACATTGTATCTTCCATTCTATATTTTTTTAGAAAAATCTGTGCTAAGAAAAAAATTAGGAATTTTACTTCGGGCACAAAAAATCATAAAAGTTTAATTTAAGATAATTTGTGAAATTGTATGAGCCATCAAATTGCTACCAATGCTACTCAGTACAAGGAGTTAATTGTAATATCTTCTTAGATCTTACTTTTGTCCCATTTTTATCAATATAATAATGCCTAAGCAATAAATTAAATAAGGTAAAAGTATTGTTATTTAGTAGAATTCATTACCTTTGCTCAACAGTAATATTAAAATATGGCTAAGTTGTAAAATTGCTTTGCGATATCCTTATTCCGAACATGAACCCATTTGATGTTAAATTTAAGAGGCTCGGATTTGTGTCATAGCTTATGAACTCTTAAACTACCGTTGTTTCTTTGTTTAAGAATAAAATTACTTCTATTTATTTTAAAAATACATTATCAAAATATTTTCAATCATAATGGTCATTGTAGAAGAATTAGTCTACTTCTACTTCAACCATCTAAATAATGATTTACTATTCCATAAAAAAGAAAGGATAAACCCCATCATTAATAGAGATGCAATTGCACCAAAATTAGAAACATATTTTAAAGATTTTCTATAATTTAATTTGATTGAACTTCCAAAGAAATCTAAGTGCTTAAACTATTTAAATAAGATCATTTTACTTTTATAATTAGTTAGTAGGGTTAGTTGATTGGTTATATTTCTCTCACAATAATCAGGCAACTTTAAATAATAAAAATAATAATTAAGCTACTAAATAAAAAATCATTAAACAAAATGCTTGATTAATTAAAAAACTATCACTTATGCTTATTTTAATAATCCAAAAAAAAGGTGATTGCACAAATATAAAAGGTAACTTAATCAAAACTTTAATTACTTGAAAAGTTCATATACAAGCATAAAATTATGATAGTCACTTATTAAATAATCGAAAAAAGAAAATTTTCTAATTTATGAATTGACAAAATGAAATATAAATTAAGAGTAATACAATGACTAAAATTGTTAATAATCTACGAATTAAATTCATGAAACAATAGTTGATATTTTAAATAATTCGATATTTAAAATACAATATTGATTCTATTAAATTCTGTTAACTTTCACCTTCAAAATTTAATTTATCAATAGATAAATTTATTATGTGAGTATTATTAATAAGTATATTTTTAGGGGAATTTAGTTTAACTCATAAAGTTCAAATGTGTAATACTATTTGGTACATCTGGAGTACCTTACTTACTCTCATAATATAAAATAAAATATTCATAGAAAATCTTAAAAATAATTAAAATGGTAGAGAATTAAATAAAAAAATGTATAAAAAACAAAAGAAAGATAGATATAATGAATTATTTCTCAAATTTTAAGAAATAAATAAAAGGATTATTTTAAGGATATGATAGCAGATACATCAATTTGTTCAAAGTTTTTATCCTTTTATTTAAAAATTGAATACTTCTGATGATAATGGAAGAAAAGGTAAAATAATATAATAATTAAATGTTTACAATATTAATAAGTTATCTATTTTTGTAATCAAGAAATTTAAGGTAGGAGAATATTTTTTAATAGTTAAATAAATATATGTTCATTGATTAGTTAGTAAAAATTAATAGGGAAATTGGAGGAGGAGGAGGAGGAAGAGGATAATAATATATCAAATTAATTTTTGAAATAAAATACTACATATATACTTAAGATCAAAGGGACTGACTTTAATTTGTATTAAAATAGAAAAATACCATTTAGCTTAGTTTAATATCATATTTATTATTAAACTAGAATTGAATGTTTAATTAAAAAATAAGCTAATATGTTCAATTCAAAACCTTTTTGGGATTAAAGCAAGAGTACATAATTTATGATAGCATATTTTGCTAACTAAATAGTTATTTCAATTAATTTGCCTGAATTTGGTGACTTAATTCAAAGACTTAATTTGCAATATTTAAAACAATTCTTAAAAAATTAAATCTTTTCATAAATATAGTAGTAACTAAGTAGGATATTCCTTTAGTTTGAAGATATTATCTAAAAGAAATGATTTCAAATTAAAAATTAGTATTTTTTATAGCATTATTGAGATTAGCATTCAGCTATGAGATAGAGAATATAGTAAATGATAAAGATTAGCATTAAATTTTAGGGAATCCTCAATTTAAAAAGTAGAATACCTTTAACTAAAGAAAATTATAAGCATCTACAACTACTACTTCAACCAAACCTGATGCATTAAATGTTAACCCTCTTATGTTCTCTTAATATTCTGATGACGAAGTAATGAAGCACAATATTATAATCAATTATTAGTTAGGATAGGAAGATTAATTTTCTTTTACAATAATAAACAGGTATAAGCTGATGGAGGAATGTTTTTACTGAAAAAGAAAATATTTAAATTTGTAAATTATTCAACATTTTGATAATGCATTTGGGATCTTATAATATGAAGTAGCAAAATGACAATATTCTAAATTTAATATAAAATAGCCATCATAAACTATAGCGAATATTACATTTGATATGCGATAGATGTATAGTTATAATGGAACTTCTAAAGATATATTATTCACTTATGGAACTCATTGGATTGTAAAGATACATTCTTTTTAAATCATTTTAGGAAATTAATTGATATTCACTACATAAATATACCCTTTAATAAAAATAAGTTCTGTATCATGGTATCTGATGAAATTTCACAAACTGATGATAACGGAGATTGTATTGATCTTCCAGCAAAATTCATAGATGAAATGGCATTATTTGTAGAAGTTCATAAATTCAGTCTTTTTTCTATGAAAGACCAATAGTTTTCTATTGTTATTAGAATTAACAATACAAAATATTATAGTCTAAGGTAACTAGATAGCATTATTCCTTTTAAATTCAAATTATTCTATTAACCTATTATTATTATAATTATAATTTTACTGTGAATAATGGCATTTAAATGTATCAATTATTGATTTAATTTAGTAAGATAAATTAATCATTAAATAAAAAATTTATTTTGAAATAAAACATTTAAAAAATTAAAAAAAGATTAAATTAATGAATATTAAATAATTATATTACAAAAGGTTAAATTTTTTAAATACAGTGAGTGTTAAGTTAGAAGAACCTAATAGAGCATCTTTTAATGAGAAATCTTTGTTTGCCTTTTATATTGACTCAAGATAATTTATAACTCCTGTTAATGCCATAACTTTAAATAAATCATAAGTTGGTAATTATCTGATTAGCTATGAAGAGAATTATTACAATAGTGATGTTCTTACTATAACTAATCTTACAACAAATAATCCTCCAAACCCAGCCAAGTCTACTCCAGATAATTATTTCTTAAATTTAGAAGGAGTTTTCATGCCTTACATACCTTATTTTAGTAATTGTAGATAATTTGGAAACATGGGTTTTTTTTATGAAATAACTGAAAATGTATATAACTGTAATTTGGTTGATCCAGACAGTGTAAAGGTTATCAATCCTTTTAAATTCGGAGATAAACCATTTAGTGATACATGTGATAGTGTTTAATATGATTGTGTTCTTGATGAGTATTTAAATTTTTAATTTGTAACTGATACCTGGTTACAACAGTAATTATAGACACCTTTATTTAAAATTACTTCAACTCCAATAGTATACAATGAAAATGATATAAATAATGGAGGTTATTCAACAGATGAATTGGTAGATATTTAAGTAGCATCTGAGATACCTTCTGGTAAGTTACCTAAAAAGATCACATTATCTATTGGTTATTATTAAGTAAGTAATTTAAAAATAATAAAAAATTATTAAATCACTTCAAATATTTTAAAAGATTTCATAGACTGAAAAAAAAATTATAAATGGATAGATAGGGTTTGAAAGTTTTATTAAACCAACTGATAAGGAAGCAGATGGTACCACACCATATACCTACACTTTAGAAGTCTCATTTCACAGCATGAATTAATCTGAACTAACTATAGCCTTTGCTTTAGATATTCAGGTTTATTTAGTTATGTATTTTATTATTGGGTCAGTTAGTTTAATATCTATTTGCATTTTCACAGGGTATCATGCTTTATTTAGAAGGTATTTAAATATTATATATTAAAATCATCTTGACTAATCTTCCTTAAAATTTAGGAAAAAGAGCAAAATTAAATCAAAAATAATTCAATGTATTAGAATTATTTATCCTAGTGCTCTGTATGGAACTTATTTAACAGTAATTCCTACTGGTATTATTCTGATCTTAAATCTATTAATTATGGGCGGAAAAATGTGGGATTATCCTTTTAACTTTTATGGTTGCGATCCTAAAGCAGGAGACTGCTAACTATCTATCTTTGATACAATTAGAGTATTTATATAATTTAATTTGTAATTTTACATTAGTTTCTTAAACCTTAAATAGGATGATGGCATTTCTTTATCAGATGATGCAATGAAATCCTTAAGAAATGGAAGATATGCAGTATCAATTATAGTGATAGGGATATATATAATGAATTTTTGCGCTAATTTACTCATACCAGAAAGTAAAAATAAAGTAGATAAGATGCTAGGTTAGGTATCGTTTGATGGAAATGTCTGGTTTAAAAAATTTTGGGAGAAATCTTACTTTATGTTTTTTTATTTAGTTATGATTATCATTATGGAAGTAATTATCAACTGGTCTCTTTCTAATAATTTTGGTGATAATGTATGGTATTACCTTTGCACTCTTAAAATCCTAGGTATGCTTTCCGAAATTATGGGATCAAAGTTCTTTACTAGAAAACATTTGACAGCTCCTATATCAACTGGACTTGATTGCGTTCTAGATGTAGCTACTCTTGGTGCTAATGATTTTTTTGATTTCTTACTATCGTTCTACATAGAATAAGGAATTTAAATGATAGAAAGAACATATTTTAATGTTATTATGGGAGAAATTTAAGATTTCGTCGAAGATACATATAAATAGGCTAAAGCAATACTTGTAGCGTAAAATCTATAATATTATTTAAATTTATTGAGGTTAAATTTTAAATTAATAGAGCCTGGGAGAAAAATTAAAATGAAGACTAAGAGGAAGATAATCCTGATTACTTATCAACAGGTCTAAGAAAATGTAACTTACTAAATTTAATAAAGAAATTAAATAAATAATTTTATAAATATTAAATCAATTTTTTACAAATTTAAATTAGAAAATGATGAGATTTCTTTAAGTAATTCAAATATAGTGTTGTCTGATCACTATGAAGAAAGCTTTGAGTCTAATATATTCTTTGATGGTAAGTTATTCATCACTTTCAAAATATTGAATACTTACATTTTTTATTAAATACTAGAATTAGCAGAAAACGACATAAACTAAAAAGATAAGGAATTAAAGAGTAAAATCGAAAACACCTCAAAACTTAGAAATGAAAAAGGGAGACCGAGACTTGGAAAGGAATTAATTTAGAAATTGAAAAAACTAGATACCTCATTTGATGAAATGAGAGATTATGATCCAACAGAAGTGTCATATAAAAGTCTTTTAAATTTTTAGATTGAAAGAAAGCAATTGGAGAGAAAATAATAGCATGATTTAGAGTAGAAAGCAGAAGAAGAAAAGAAGTAAAAAGAAGCATTATATAGATAAATGAAGAGTTTATAGTAGCAGAAAGAAGAAATAGATACTACTTCTGGAGAATGTATAGATAGATATGCTGATTTTGTTAATGGCATGATTGGACCATTAGTCTTGGTAAATATTATAATTATAGAATTAGAAATAAAAATACTCATTTTAAATCATATTTTATAATTTAAAGCCTATCATAGCATCTGAATGCTGGATTTTTTATGAATAAAATGATCTTGCAAATGCATATAATATCTAGAGAAAGTCTTATGTTTATTATCTATTATTCACAATTATTATCATCCCTTTTCGTATTGCTATAGATATTGTATATTATCATCTTTGGGTTGTATTCCATGATGTTGATTTTTTAGTTTATGCAGGAAAAACTAAAAGAAGATTTGAAAAAAGAAGGTATTATTTAATATTAACAACTTTTTTCTACAAAATTTGTAAAATTGTTTATTTAATAGAAAAATTTGGAAAGCAGACCAAACTACAAGTGAAAGCGATGATGAAAGTTAAAGTTAAGATGGTTAAGTTCATATCAATGATCATAGAGATAAAGAGGATGAAGATTCTGAGGAAGAAGAGGAATTAAAAGATTTAGATAAGTGGTGCTTTTCTTCTTAATATTTCTTTGTCTAAGCATTTTTTCTTATTGGGATGATGCAATGTGTGATTGGCATATTTGGCATCACTAGTACAGGATATAATCTATTTAAAGATTATATGCTATTACCAATTATTGCCCTCTGGTACTTTCTCTGTATCTTTGTTCATAAACTATGCATATTCTTAGGAAAGAATCTGGGCATCTGGAAGGTAAAATAATAAGACGTTAACAGCTAAGCAAATACCAAAGAAGATATTCCAAAAAGTGAATAAGATTATTTAAATGAGTAAGAAGATGATCTCGAAATGAGAATGTATTAAATGAATTAATAGAAGATTATCCAAACAAAACTTTAACAGTAATTTTTTGATTAAATTTTCAAGATTAATAAATATCTTTTTTATAAATAGGGAAAAAGGTATATCTTTCGTTGATCAGAAAAATATTGTTATAATAATCTTTTTTATCATTATTGATTAAATAATATTAATATTAAATTATAGAGAAAAAGGAGCATTTTTAAAAGCTTGCATAGAATCTCGAGAAAACACAATTTGAGAATGTTAATTTTAGGAAAAATTTTATTTTATCAAATAAGCAATGGCTGAAAAATAATATTTAAAAGATTTTAAACAAAGAAGCAAAACAATAGTAAAATTAAAAATATTAAGCATTATATTTTAATTAATTTCAATTTATAGATTTAGAGATTTAATCTTAGAATAAATGGAAACTATTGATGTAAGATTAAAGTAAAAGAGAAATATGAAAAAATATTTACTTATGAGAAAATTAAAAGGAATTAAAAAGAATTCCTACTTGATGGATAAAAAAGAGGGTTATGAAAATTAAAAGGACAAATAAAATCAAAAGAATGATAAAAACAGGCTTAACAGTTAGGGAAGTAATCATAATGAAGATTAAAGTGAAAATGAACTTGATGACTATCTTTATGATTTCGAAGAAGATGATCTTCTGTAAGCAAGTGAAAGAAGAGATATGTATCCATAATTCGAAGCACAAGTTAAGCCCAATAGACCCACAGAAATTCCTACTTCAGCTAAAATAATTTTAAGATATTGGCTTTATAGAAGCAGAAATTATAAAAAAGCATGCAATCTAGTTGGTAAGAATATTTCATTTGCTTATTAATTTAATGAATTCTATAATTTATATATAAAAAAGGCGGCATCATTGATAGAAATATTAAGAAACATTGTTAATTCTGTGGAAATACTTGGGGAATAATATGCCAGCCTGAATCAAACGTTGAAGATTTATTCTTACTCTATCTAAGAAAAATTAATCAGAAAAATGTATTCTCTGATAAATAAAAAGATGGATGGCAGGATTTCTTTTAATAAAATAGTACATTTAGAACAGAGTGCTTAGAGTGTAACTAAACTATTTCTGAGGAATATTATATGTAATAATACTTTAAAGTTAATACTTTATCAAATACATTTTTATTTCATTTTATTAAATTAGTCAGTACAAAGCTAATAAGCTTTTACAGTCTTAATAAAAGCGCGAATTTAGTAGAAAGACTAGCCGCATTCTTGGTGACTTGGCCCATCCAAATGCTTATCTCAACTTTTTATTTGATGATTAACCAGATGAAGAAGACCATGACACTATTTTCAAAAAAAGATCAAAGTAGAATTTCAATGAAGATGCAAGATCGTTCTAAAATAATAGATAGAATACAATTATTAGTCTCTAACAACGATAATCTTTATTGTAGAGTGAAATAGGGCAAGATGAATAAGATGATTTTGATTTGCTTAGAAACAAATACTCTATTTAAAATACAAATACTTAAGCAGATTAATTCCAAAGAAGATATAAGAGATAGATGAGTTTAAGTAGATTTAGATAAACAACACCAAGCTAAACATATAGGGATACTTATCAGAATGGAACCAATTCTCACCTTATTTCTAACTAATCTACTTCAAGAGTGCCCTTCTTCACGCAGTAAACTGGTGAAATTAACACAAATCAATACTCATAAATAGAGCATATTAATACTGAAAATGAAGAAACTTTCGGTTAATCTATTTATATAGGAGGTAAAAATCCACCTTCTTAGAAGTAATTAGACAATATAGATAGCAGAAAACCTTCTTAACTTTTAGGAGTGAGTGGTATTTCTCAAATCAAATAAAAGAACTTTAGTGATTTTGAAGATGATAATAATAATAGTAATAGAAGCGAAAATATAGAAAAATCTGATGATGATGGAAAGAGTAGATTTGATACAGCTAGGGGATTTGTATCTAATCTCTAATAAAATTAGAATACTAAATAACCCTTAAAAATTGTAGGATTACTAACTTAATAAAATACACTTGATCTTGAGAAAGATTTCGAAGATACTGGGAAATTATAAAATCGATTTTATGACAATAGAACTAGCAATGCTCCTAGTAGGAAAAGATTATATAGTGAAACAAGTGATGACGCAAAATTAATATCTTACAATAGTAATAATTAAACTTAGCTAGAAATAAAAAATTAAATTTAATAATTACAGTAATAAGAGTAAAAATAAACTTCATCAAATGTAGTTCTTCGTCTTAAACTTGCTTCACTTTGTAGAATATGGCGAAAATTAGCTCAAACAAAATTATCTCATAAGAGTGCTATAGAAAATGAAATCTTAATAACAGAGGAGCTTTGATTGAGTTAAAATTTACAAAATATTGATAACACAAATAAACAAATGCAATTTCTATATTTCAATTTAAAATATTAATCTTAAAATAACCAACTAACCAACGATAAAATTGAACCAACCAAACAAACTATTTTATAAAAATTATAATATAAAAAATAAATTTATTCAAATAAATTTTCGAATTGTTAATATCTATCTATCTACATTATTTGAAATAAAATTTATTATTTTTACTAAATTTTTCTTCCACTTTCCAGCATTAAATTAAATTTATTTTTAAGCTTATTTAGCTGGTTATAATATTATTTCAACCTAATAAATACTAAATTTTCTTCAAAATAACTTCTATAATTATTATTAAGTATTCTATTTAGTAAATTAAACTAATTTTGATTGCACAAAAATAATATGCAAATATTAATTCCATATTTAAATTTTAAAATTTTTTCGATAGCCTCTTCAAAATACTTTTTTTTTTACTTGCTTTTTGTTAATATCATTGTTATGATTCTATTATCTGGTAACACTTCTAAATTCTTGAAATTGCATAATTAATTTCTAATAATTTATTAACATAATCTTTTTTACTATATCAAAAATGTATAATTACATAAATTACCCTCAACTACCTCCTCAACCATAATACCAAGTAGATTAGGGAACAGTATCATAATATTATTGCACTATTCCTCCAGTTTATAATTACTCGCATTATTCATCAATTGAAGTAATTTGATTGTATTAAAGTTTCATTTATATTTTATTTCATTTTTTAAAGTAATTATTTTATCAAATTACAAAAAATGATAATGTATTAACAGTAGAACTTTTAATTTAACAAATATTTTTTAAATTTGAAAGAAACTCTATTTGTAAAAAGCAGAAAATGGTACTATTTTTGAGGAACGCACTCCTTATATGAACAATTTGACAACGAAAGCTCCAAGGGGTGTAAAGACTGATGATCATATGTTTGAATATTTTAAAGCAGAAGAAGCTGATATTTTGTTATAAATGAGATTACAGGATCCCTATTCTCAAGATTACAAGAATCTTAAGAAGAAATTGGATTATATTTAAGAAATTATAACAACATTCATGTAGAAGAAAGTAAAATATTTTATTTTTGTAACAAATTATCTCTGAGTTGTGAATAAGAAGTAAAAGAGAGCTACTATCGAATTACACAATTATTGGACGCGAGTTAATTAATATCCAATCAAATACTTGAAAGAAAATTGCAATTTTTGATAATTTATATATCTATCTAGTTTACTGATTTTACTAAATATATTTCTTTTTAATTTAGAATCCCAAGATGAATTTAGACTTAGTGCATTATGGTGAACTTCCATTTATGGCAGATGTAGAATAAATCCTAAAATAAGAAGCTAGAGAGCTATATTTCAAAAAGAGAGTATAGGAAAAGGATGATAATTCATTCAAATACTTTTAAAATAAGCTTGTTGTTACAGATCCTTATAATCCTGAAGATGGTTTATATTTAACTTTTGAGTTCATTAATTGGATACCTGAAGAGATTGGCAAAATATATATTAAATATGGGTTTTCAAAAAGACATTTATAATATATTCCTTATCGTTAAACAAAAGAATACATACCTGAACCTAATCCTATTTCAAAGTAAAATATTATTGAATAGAACTTTATTTAATAATATTTTTACCAAAAGATATAATAATTCATGCTTCTTTGGTAATTAAGATTTTGTTAGAGGCATTAAACCTGATAAAGATGAACTTCTTTACATTGAAGTCTGGTATACTAACTCGGGAGTAAGTTAATTATATTACTATTATACATTTCTTATAAAACATTAATATATATATAAAATAGGAATTACCATAAAAGTGGAGATTATTTGGTTGGAGTTTACATGAAATATTTGATCCTATGGGTGTTTTTAATGGAGGAGCATTTAAAATTCCTCTATATGATTAAATGTATGATAGATTTTTAATTAATAAAGTTGGATTACCTTCTTTGACAAATGGATACTTTTATTTTCGATTATTTTTACCAGAGCATTTTCCTTCTAGTTACACTATAGATCCCTTCTCTGAACATTACTTTGTCCCTAAGCTTCATTTAAAAAATTAAGATAAATCAACTATAGAATCAGCTATAAAGAAGAAATAATTAACTGAAGAGAGAATCAAAGAAATACAGTCAATAAAAACGAATCCTCACTCTAAACATGAAGGATAAGTGAGTGAATATGAAGATATTCTAGATCAATATTCAAGACCAAATACCTAAAATAGTAAGTCGAGCAAATCTGAGCCAGAATAATAATAAGATAAATTATGGGGATATTCGTATAATTACGATAAAGCAGATAGTGATAAAATGATTAAAACTTTAACAAAGAAACTAAATAAACATTATTTAGATGCATTGGTAAATCCAAATATGGTTCCAGAATATACTGCTGCTGAATCCACTTTCAATAAATCTTAGTTTAAAAATTCATTTTTAGAAATGAGTTTAGATTAATAGATAAGGGAATTGTTACCCTCTAACTATTTTAAGTAAAAATAATTTTTGAAGAAATAAAATAATTAACACTTTTATCAAATTATAGAGTCAAAGATGGTAAGATTGAGTAATTAACCTCAGACGGCATTCACTTCAAAATTACTAAATTAATAAACATATAATAAAATTTAGACACCTTTATTAATGTAAAAGGAGCTCTTATTATTGATAACACAGTAAAACTTATAATTTTATTTATAAATTTAACAATTATAATGTAATAATATTTAGATTATTTAAGATGCTGTTAATTAGCCTTGCGTAGTAGCATAGTCGACAAGAGTTAAAAAATAAATCAATAATAACTATTAAGTTGAATTTGCTCACACATTTTAAACCAAAAACAGTGATATTCTTGCTGATTTTAGCTATCATAATTTTTAAAATGCAATTTTATTATTTACACTATTCAATGAGAATGGATAGGTAATTGGATGGATGCATGTACCTTTATTAAAACTTAGTTAAAAGAAAATAGAATTAAACACAGGAAAATTTAGAGCACGTCTTTGCAAATTACCAATCCCTTAACCTCCTTTAAATTATAATAAAATAAATTATTCTGATATTGCAGTAGAATATGTAAAAGATTTAATTCAATATACAAGATTTTTATTATTTTATTTTGATCAGTATTCTATAATTTATAATAATCTTAGTAATTATTGGAAGGTAACTTAGTTCCCTCATAAGAAGAGTAGAAAATTTAAGTTGATCCAGAATTGGAAAAGAAGGAATAAGAAGAGAAAGAAAAGAAAAGGATTGCTGAAATAAATAAAATCAATGGGTAGGGAGAGGAAATATCTTAAATTGGAGGAAACTAACAATTGTAACAAGAGTAAGTTAAAGATGATAACCCTAATTAAAGTTCACTAATTGGAGATAATAAATAGAGCACAATGATTAATCCTAATTCTAGTATTGTAGATGATTCCTAAAATAAAACAGGGATTGTAGATTAAATATTAAATAAATCAATAGTAGATAACCCTAAACCACTAAAACCAATTTCAATTTTTATAGATGGATTAGTAAATGTGTCTGAAAAGTATCCAATTACTTTTAAGGTTTCTCTCTTGAAAGACTCTATCATATATAGTGACGATAACAAAGCCAAAATATCTTTCTAATGTACTTTTATTTATTTATTTTATTAAAAATTCATTAGAAATATGTGATAATTATTTTATTAAAGGTAATAAATTTAAAATAAAAAATGATGATGGGATAATTTAGTTATCAGAGGAAGTAATGATTGATATCGATATGAAAAATTTTGTAGAAAAAAATAAGAAACACTTGGATAAATTTTATGTAGTTGTTCATATTTAGGATTCTAAGCTTAATATACTTTACTGGTATTTTACTCCTCTTTTTAAAAATGGTAATTTGGTCATTGAAGATTTTTAAGTTAGGCTATACAAACCTCCATTTTAAGTCCCTTCGAGAGTTAATTATTCAAAACTAGTTGAAAGTGATACCATTCTAAAATATGGGATAGGATATACTGATTTTTTAAATGATTGATTAAATATAATAAAATTATATTAGACTTAAATTTATTAAGAATGATTTGTTCATAATTAATCCTTATTTAAATTATCATTGTAATATCTTTGATATTTTTAAATATCACATAAATAAATATATATAAATAAATAACTTTGATTAATCATGCTTACAATTAATTTTGTTTAATAAAAATACAAATTATTGATTTCTATTTCACTTTTTTAAATAATACTTTATATCAAAATTTAAATTTTAATAACATTTGATTATATACAACAACAATAACAAGATATGAATAATTTATTAGCGATAGATCTTACTCAGAAATTCATTTTTTGCATGTAAATTTAAGTTCTTTTATTATCCCAGTATTCTTATGGTTTTTTAGAATGCATATATACATATATTTCTAAAGGGAATTGTGTGAATATCGATTGAACTAAAGGATTAACAACTGGAATTCTTACTACATTGTTTCCTTTAGGATAGACAGTTTCATTATCTTTGAGATTAATTTCTTTTATTTCTTTCCTTATTGTATTTTCATCTCTCATAGCAACTCTAATAGCAAAGGCATTACTTAAACTGCCCTAATTAGAAGTTAATTTACTATGGATGTCCATACTTTCTCTAAGTTAATTAGCTTTTGATTAAGCTTAGCTGCTACGAGGAGTATCAGGATTATTCTAGTTAGGCTTAAAAATATTCTTATTCAAAAAGCTATTATCAATTAATTTTTCTTTTTCGTATTAGAATTATTAGAAAGGATTATCTAATTAGAAATAATAATCACTTTCTAAATCTACTTGATTATTTTAATTATTAGAAGAACTGAATTCAATTGCAATGTTTCTTTTTCTTTGTTACTGTTTAATAATAATTTTTTAATATAATGATATTTTGATAAAATAATTAATATATTTCATTACTACTTAAGGTTAAGCAGAGGTTTTGTAAAGTTAACTCTTACTCCTAACTTTTAATTCAATCTTAATCATCATCAAAGGAAGTTATTATTCAAATTCTCTTGGTCCTTCATCAGTTAGGAATGAGTCATTACCGATTTTACCTCTTCTAATGAATAATCCTGAAATTAAGAAGAAATCTCCTTAGTCTTAGGTAATGTCTTTATTCATCAGGCATTTTTTCATTTTAATTTTAACATCTTCAATTAAGACCTTTAATTATAAGAAATTTTATTATCTTTTCATGAATTATTCTCATATTATTTACCTTATTCTTCATGCAATATTAATGTATCATAGACATCATAAAGCCTATAGGATTGAGTAATTTGTTAAGTTGAATCTGATTTTAACTAACCTTATTTTCATTTAAAAACTAAGCTTTCATATAATCATAATAGATCAAAGTCTATTTGATAAAGTCTGTTAAATTTTAATCAGATATTAAGTATCCCAGCTTCCACCATTTCTCAGGACATTTATTATTTAATATATTCTTCAGAATCTGATAATTTTCTCCTCTTAATTAATTCTGTTATCTTTATTTTTAGACATAACATATTTATATAATTTGTAATTTATTAGATAAATAAATGTTATTACCCATTTCTAATAATTGAAATTAAATTTCTAATATCTTGTCTGATTGATGTGAACTTTATTAAAAAAATTGATAATAGAATTAATTTCAATATAAATATGCAATTTAAATTTACAATATTTTCTATAGTAAGTAGTTCATTTATCATGCAAGTCGTGTAAACATCTTTAAACTACATTAAGTGCTATTTTTCTTAAATAACAGGCTAAAGATTAATTGACATTTTAGATATCTATGAATCTATTGACATCAGTGTATCCTTTCTTTTGAAATTTGTGCTTTTTCTCTTCCTATTTTATATATCTGCAGCTATTAAGCTAACCCTCCCAAGATATTTCTACAAAGAAGAATGCTAACTTAAATATTCTTTAAATGGAGTTGGAGACTAGATAATTTTTAATTAAATTGATTAGAATCAAGTTATAAAATTTGTTTAAAAATTTACTGATGATTAAGGTGAGGCTAATAATTATTAATATTATTGCTATTACTTTTAATGATCCGATTTTTAGGATTTTTAAGATTACTATGTATTCTATTTTTAAAATATTCTATTTGAAGATTCAATTTATTCTTAGCTTCCTGCCTCATTATTTGCAAGATTTGCTTCCATGTTAAAATTACTCTTTCTTCTGATATTCGAATTCAGAGGAGCAATATTTAACGTATTTCTAATTGATAAAGGAGTCATATTTCCATCAATAATTATAGAAGGAGAACTAGATCCAATACTATTTTAGCGAGCCAACCCAGGTGTTTTTATTTGGAATTTAAGTAAGTCTTCATTTGTTAGTTGAACATTCAGGATTTATTTTTCAATTCCTGCATACATTTAAGGCGCTTCATTTAATGGTTAGAATATATTAGAGAAAAGTTTATTGATGTCAAAGTCAATCTAGAATACTTCGAGAAGAGATTCTAAGAAAATAATTATTTCTTATTCTTTTTCTCTTTGTTATTACAAGTAAGAAAGATAAATAAAAAAGAAATCTTTTGATTAACCATTTATAGTTTTGTCAGCTTCAGAATTTTTTCCTTCTAGATATTCATCAAGAGCATTAAGCAACTTTGAATATTTATCTTGGTTCCAATTTTTCTCAATTTTATTTATCCTCTTTAGGAAACGATGCGAGTGAGAATAATTTAAAATAATTTCATCATTGAAATTAAGTCCAAAGATTTCAATAGGATCTTCTTTTGGCATAGATTCGATTTTTTTAAACTATGCTTCTTCTACAGTGTGGAAATAGCCTTCATTGAAATTATACATTTCATAAACAAACTTATCATAAGATAACTTAACAGTTGAATCAAGTGAAGAAAAAACATATAAATTAATATATTTTAATAAGGTATCCTTACTGAAGCAGTTTAATGAATTGTATACTCCTTTTTCCTCAAAGAAGAAACAAAGGAATTTTTCAATAAATGCTTAAACATTGTTAGGAAATATTTCGAGATAGAAGAAAATATCATCCACTAAGTTATATATGTCAAAATCGGTAAGTTAGAAAACTTGATATGGTTAATAATATAATTCCTAGTATCTTTCTACTTTATATCTCTTCTTTAGTAATATTAGAATGAATCTCAAAGCAAATTTGTATTTGTGAGTATATCTAATTTGTTATTTAAAATATTTATTAATTTAATTAAAATCTACCGAAGAATTTTATATAGCCTAACTGTTGTAAAAAAAATTTGAATAATATGCATACTTAAAAATAAGGTTCTTATAAACAGAATAGTTAGTCCCGAGGAATGTCTTATCTAGGAATGAATGAAGACTTATGGTTTCTTAAGATTATACAGTTTTCATTTTATATTTAATAGCTTCATGGTAGCGACATTTTATCTTAGATTTAAGGGGAAGTTGTGTATTTTCGCTCATCTATTAGTCTAGCTTAACATCCAATAATTCAACCTTCTCAGGCATTTCTTAAGATGCTCTATACTCTTCTAACTCCATAATATGCATATGCTCTATTTATTCAGTAATACTCTTTGCTTCATTCAATGAAATTTTCCAACATTTTGCCAAAAAATTTTCTAATATAGTGTTATTAGATCCTATACTTGTATCATCCATTTTAATCTATTTTTAAATTATTATATATATTCATTGAAATCTCTCTTTTTATAAAAGATTTACTTGATAACTGATAAATATTTTGAAAGATTTTTAAGTTGTTTTTGCCTCTAATTCCCTATCTATTTTTTTCAATAGAATGCTTAACTCTTTATCATTCAATCCTCCTATATTCTCAAAGAATATCCATTAACCAGCACCTGAAGATACTTCTAGTTAATAGATAATCTAATCAATAGGAATAATGCCAAGAGGAATTCTTTAAACACCTCCATCAATTTTTAATCTTAAGGAAAATTAAATAAGGTTTTAAATATATAAAAAATGTAAAATAATATTACCTAGAAGCTTTCAATTCTAAAATTTCATAAATAGATTTCTCTAAGGTGGTATGGAAGAAAACTGTGGGCCTATTAGACCACTATTAAGTAAGATGAGGGTTAAATAGAGATTTAGGGATATCAAGGATTACATTTTTAAATGCCTTCCTAATAAAGAAACCAAAGAATCTTTTTAGCTCATCAGGTCTAAAATGTTTCATGACAAGTATTAATTGGATTGGAGCCATCCTCTTGTGGATATTGTAAGGGATTTTAGGGAAAAATTATAAGGTATTTTCATCGTAATCGCTAACTCTTAAACTAGTATTAATAAAACTGATCCAATCATTATGTTATTCAGTCAAGCTATCCAATGCATATTTTAGCTTTGTTTTTTCTTAAATATGAGAGAATATCTAAATGAAAGATTAGAAAGCTTATTATCCTACTTATTCTTATTTCTTCAAAGGATATTCTTATAGTATCTTCATCATATCATCATGATAACCTTATTATGTATTAGCTTTGTTTAGGTTTCCATAGCTATGGAATGAATCTTAGTGTAATTGGCTTGATTAATTTTAAAATTTGCTTGGAATATGTATATTTTATTTAGATTGTGCAGGCTCTGTTTGCTTATCTAAAGAAATGTTATCTAATTCTGACTTTGAGGAAGATATTTGGTTCTTAGATAACTAAGCAAAGCTTTAGAAAAAGCTTGGTTCTTAACCTTTTCCTTTTTATAGTACATTTTTCACTTGTTACCCAAATAGAGATTATTTATGTCTTGGGGTGAAGTTTTCATTAATACCTAACCTAGAAGGAGTATTTGCTTTTAGGATGATAACATTTTTTTTAGACATTGATCCTTTCTCTGTTTAATGCTTAGAATTTATTTCATCTATTTCATCTTCATCTCTGGAGGAATCATTTTCTTCATTTACTTTCTCCTTTGGGGTTTAAATTTTAATATTAGAACCTTGCTTTTTCACCAAACTTAGAAAATCTTTATGGGAGAATACGGAGAGGGGGTCTAAAATTATTTAAATTATTATTACTATAAATTTCTCTTGTAAAAATATAATAAGTTAATACCTTTAGTACTATTTATTTAAATAGGTGCAAGAAGATCTTTATTGTATAGGAAGAATGAATTTAGATAGGATTCTATGCCAAAATATTTAGTTTCTATTTCAACACTATTGAAATCGTGTAAAATTACTTCTTTAACGTTCTTTCTTTCTATAACCCAGTTAACTATCATTTTCCATTCGAACTCATTAAAAGTTTTCTCCCCTCTTAAATACATTATTGCAAGATAGACTCCATAGAGTAGTGAATGCTCTCTTAACATAGCTCCTGTTACTCTTTTGTAAACTTCTTCACAAAATTTGAATTTAAATTTCTAATCCTAAAATTGTAAATTGGAATTAGTTTAATAATAATAATAAGATTCTATCAATAAAATTATTTACAATTTAGAAATGTCTACTATGAGTGGAATATCCTTGATCTTTAATGTATAAAGAGGCTTAAGTAATAACCATCATCAAATATCCATCAGAGAAGCTGTAAATATCAGATATCTTTACATTAGTGGAGTTGACCCTTATTCCATAAAGAAAATCAAGTATATCAATGTAGATATTAGCAATTTAAGCCAGCTCATCAATATAGTTATAATACTTCTTTATTTTTATATCAACTACAGGTAAAACTGGAGTTAACTCTCCACTTTCATCCAGCTTCTTATCACCTACATTTGTGCTTTACTTTCTTACATTAAACACAAATGATAATCTTCTTGAGTTATATTAATCACCAGAAGAGTGAGAAGGAGAACCCCCAGGAGTGTAAGGAGATTTGTCTTGCTCTACATTCAATTAATTATGATTAGAATATTTATTTTCGGGAATTTATATTCTTAAATTTTTTAAATCATGCTCTGACTCATTAGAGTCTAAACTGCTTTATGAATGTTATCCTAACTTTATTCCTAAATTTAAACCTTTTTTCCTTTCTTTATCTGAAGTTTACTTTTCCAATTCCTTTTATAATTATATAATTAGTTACTATAATTTCACCTTCAATTATATTTACCTTAGCTATAAGACTTGGTGCTAAGTCTTCTTCAAGGATAGCATCTTCTTCAATTTTATTTAAATTCAATGGTTTGTCAGTCCTATATGACTATTCCAATCTATCGATTTCAATAATCTCCTTTAAGTAGCCACCAATAACATCTATTTCTGCCTTGAGTACTTAAATTAAATTCTTATCCTCTGATGTGTTGGTTTCAGTAAGCTTATCGATAATCCTAGCAATAGATCTAAATAAATTTATAATAAATTAATAAGAATTAATTCAATAAAACAATCTTACTAATCAATATTTAATTCTCTGTCTTTAAATACTTTTATTCTTTATGTAAGAATTTCTTCTTTTTCTTTATTGTGGAAAATAGATATGATGAGATCTGTAAATACTACCTTCCATCTTTCTTCATCTTCTAAATCGATCATGACAGTGAATAGCTTACTAAAAAGAGTGTGAGAAAAAGTGATATGCTAGTTATCCTTTACAAAATAAACTCTAAAGGCCTTGTGTACATTTATCTTCTTCCCATTGAAAATAATTGGATCTCTTTATTCATTGATTAGAATACTTTAGAGATCTTCATCAAATTAATACTAATTATAGTGCATCATATAGTAAAGAATTAGCTTATTCATTCTTTTGTTCTTCCATTCTATTATAGGCATCATAGCGTTTAATAATTCCTAATCAAAATCCTAAATTACGAGAATTTATCCTGTCTTCATAGCTTCTTCTATGTTTTAAATTGTTTCTTTATCGCAAGTGTAAGCTTCGATGGTAATTCTTTCATCATATTTTTTCTTTAAATATTTCAAAAAGATTTGGCTAGGATCGATTACAAAAGGATAATAAAATGAATCATTTTCTTATAAGAAATCTAATAGAACAAGAGTATCTATGATATCTTAGTTTAATGGAACATTTAATGTTAATGCTTTCAAATAATATGTTTTATCATATAAGAAGCTAAATATTTTTTTGTGATTGAAGGAGAAATCTATAAGCTCATGATTAGCTTCGAGAGTAGTTTTTATCTTATCCTGAAGGAAATAGGGGTATTTCATACAATAAACACCATAAAGACTAAGGTTAAGCAAAAACTTTTCAAGTACTTCTTGATCTGTTAATTTATTCATATCATAGTATATTTTCTATTAGAAAAATTACTTGAGTTCCTCGTATTAGACTTTATATCTCTCTATTCCATCGGTTTATCTATTATTAAATATTTTAATTTAGAAAAAAAAAAATTATTCAAAACTAATTAACTAACCTAGCTAAGTGATTTTTCAGATCTTCTTCTTTCGCTACCAAATCTGTTAGTTTTTAAGGCATTTCATTAAGCAGTCTTAGAGGCTCTTTAATTCTCTATTCTAAATCTATTTTTTTGTTTCTAATATTTGTAATAATTTCTTTTAATTCTGGTATTGACATCTTTATTTCACTCCTTTCTATCCAATTACGACAAAGCTCAATATTTAATTCTATAAACTTGAGAACTTCTCTTTAGAAAAGGTTAAGATTAATAGAGAGATAAACGTTAGAGGCATTTTCTAAGCTACCCTAAGACTTTCCAAGTGATTTAATGATATTAAATTACTCTAAGGAAAACTTTTTTAAAAATAATTTGTATAAAATAAAATAATTAAATGAAAGAATGAATAGAATTACCAACTAATCATTAAATGTTGCTATTATATTCTTCATTACTTTATAATCTTCTATTACAGAAGCAAAGGATTCTTTGTAAAAATTTTAATTATAAATTTCATTCGCATTAAATAATTGATTTTATTTTTTAGAAGTTTCAATATCACTCTCTATCTAACTTAAAGGAATCTTATATTCTTCAGGTAGAACTTAATGAAACATGGCAAAGAAGATAACCATATATGAATTCAAAGGTTTATGAGTGATAAACTTTTATGAGTCAATCTATTTTTATTATGCAATTATTAATACTAAATTATTGAAAATAAATTAGTTTACTTAATCTTTGAATCTATCAATCTTCATTTCACTTAATTCTTTAATTGGCCCGGAAAGAAAACTTTAAGTTTTCAGCACTTGTTAATCATTCTTTAAAACCTTTTCCATTTACTCTTAGTTTTTTTTCTCTTCAATTTGCAACTCTAAATATATAAAAAAATTGAAACATGAATTAGTGTATTTAAAGATTTACCCTCAATTTATTCTTATAATTATTTGTGCAATTCAGTGGCTTTACTAATAGATGCTTCTACCTTTTCTCTATTCTCTACAATGATTACATATTAATCCTCGAGTTTTTTAATCTCCTCTTCAAACTGCATTTATTTGTCCAACATAACTAGCATTAAGGTACTAAAACTTCCAGTTTCTTATGCATTTTTAATTTTTTTCCTATTTTATATTAATTTTAAATTATAAAATAAACATAAAAAATTGAAATATTATTTACCTGATTAATGAACTAGTAACGTTATATAATAGGAAAAAGAGAGAAGACGTTTCTTCATAAGTCCTGTGAATATTTTAATAGAATTATTCCTCATATACCTAAGATACTTGAGATTCGAATGGGTAAGTAAATGATATTATAGAATTTTTAAATTTAGAAATGTTTGCCTTAACTAATTCTTAAGTTAACGAAGCAAAGCATCTTTGAGAAATAGTCTCCTAATTTTCGTCAATGCTGATATTATAAAGAGTGTATTTCGAGAAATTTTTGAAAAGTGACTAGTTATCTTTGTAATACATGTGTTGTATATTCACTTTAGGCTCTTAATTGAGCACAAATTTAATCCTTTTGGCCATTTTTTTACTGATTAAGACATATAAGTGGTGGAAAGTGAGATTAGGGTGCTATTTATCTAATTTCCAAATATCTATTATCAGTTTATCCAGCTTAGATTTAGATATGATACTCAATATCTCGCATTCATTGGTTATCGCATGAATGATATCTAGTATTTCCTATAAACTTTTTACTGTTTCCTCATGTGCTAAAGTGTCTTAGCTTATGTTAATGAAGAAAATAACAGGCTCGTCATTCTATTATTATTGTTGCTATTGCTGAGCTTAGATATTTGAATTCTATTGCATATGGGCACCTTCATTAGGGTTTAAGGCTATACTTTGCTTCTATTACAGTTCTATTTGATGGGTTGGAGTACCATAAGAAGACATTTATTATTACAATTATTAAGGTATCTTTTCTCCACCACTACCTCTTTAAGTGGGAGGCTGGGATATCTATTAAGTTGATGTAACTTTCTCTAAATCATTTAATGGTGCTACAAATAGAATTTAAACCACATTCAAAAGTTTGTTCAAAAATAATTCTTTTAAGTTGTTATTATATTTTTGTTCCTAATCTTCCTTTTAACTGGCTTATTTATCATTATTATTTTAATTTGAAGTGGTATTTCCTTGTTTAGTAGGATCATTAATAGGTGTTGTCAGATTATTTTAAAATTCATAGAGATCCAATGAATAAAATGGATAATTCAGAATATAACTTACAAAATGGATAATATTCTTAGCACTCTATTTACGAAGTAAGCTGTTTAGGAATATATGGTGTGAAGATATTTAAAATAGATGCAACAATTTGACAGTGTGATAGAACAAACAATCTAAGTTACTCTCTCTAAGAAGGAAATCGTCCATAAGAAATCTGTTTTCCTTTTTTTCACTGTATAACTTGAATAGCTCTAAAATATGATTGAAGATATCTACCTCCTTTTTCTTAGTAACAAAGCAGAATTGCTTAGAATCTTCGTCTTCCATAAGCATTTAAACAGAGAGGGGCATTTATATTTATTGAGATGATGCTAAGTCATCTTTAGTAAATGTTTCAAAGTTGAAATAGTTCTTATTATTTTTTTGTTATTCTGCTTTACCTGTACTAACTAAATTCGAATAAACACTCCCTCTATGCTATTTTAACTTAGCTGGGAAAGAAGTAAATGGACCTTGTGCATTTTATTCTTTTTTGTTTGAACTACTATTAACATTTTAATTGGTCTGCATAAGTTCATTATTGAAGAAAAGAATTTCATTTCTATTGTTAAGTAAAATATATGACTATTCTTAATCTATTTAAATTTCTTCTTAAATGCATTTAGTTAGCTCCACTATAAATTAATCAGGAAGGGTGTTCAAATCTTCAAATATAAATGTCATTTCGCTAACTTTCTATAAAACATGCTCAGTTAATAACTCAATTTCTTTATCATATTTCTCTCGTTGTGTATTACTTTTGAACTCCTCATATTATTTTTAAATTAATTCCTATTATGCTTAATTTATTATCTTTGTACTCTATCTTGGTGTCCAAGTTCCTGATCCAACTCTATTAATTTATGGTGGCGAGTTAAATGATTTAGTGCTTATCGCCTTTGAGAAATCAATTCCACTTGTAACAGAATGACGATGTAACTAGCTTTTAATATGATTTATCTAATTTCCTAAAAGTTTACTCTCATTTATTTAAGAATTAAGCATTAAACTCATCGAATTTAAAGGTAATTACTAAGGAGTGTTAAAATAACTACTTTAAGCTCGATCTTATTCTTATTCTATGGTGTTACTTTCCTGATTTTAAGAATCTCCTCTTTGCATAATTTAGTATTAATTTTAATCAATGTCATTGATTTTTAACAAAAGTGGTGGGATTACATTAATATTCTATTTTTCTTAAGAAGTATCATTTATTTCTATTTTAAAATTAGTAGATTTCTCATTTCTTTATTTATTAACTTATTACATCTTTTTCTCTACTTCTTCAAAGAACAACATTACCTCTTCATCTAAAGTTAGAGGTGTCCTCTATTCATATTACATTCTTAATTTCTAAATCTCCCCATAGTTAGATAATAATCCCTCTTTGATTTTTTAAATTTCAAAATTACCATCTTCATCTTTATTATCTATAAAAAAAATAATTAGAATTAATTATAATCTCAATAAAAATTATTTTAATACCTTCTTCCTCTTCTTCTTATTTAAATTTCGTTTCTGCAAAATTTACAAAAGTTTTTATATTTTATAGATCCAATTAAGCATTTTCAATCTTATCAGTCTCATCTGAGAACTTAGACAAATCAGCATAGGAAAATAGCTTCTTTTTATAACTATTATTAGCTGCATTCATTCGGTCTTTAAATGATGAGAGATTATGAATAAACTCACTAGAAAGATATTAATTCACTAAGAATACTAATGATCTGTATAATAATTGAGGATTGATATTCTTCTTATTTTCGCTTAAAAATTCAAAATAGTTCAAATTTTTAACAATTTCAAGTCCTTTTTTAAGGCTCAAGTTTGCTCCAAATTGATTTTCGATTGTCTTAATTTCAAAGTGATTATCCATCAAACTAATTGCTAAAACGCCGTAGAAAGTCTTTTATTTTTTATTTAAAGATATTTAATAATGAAAAGTTGTATGGATGACTAAAATAATTACCTTAAGTATGTTAACAAGCTAGGGGTTAAGATTAGAAGCAGTAATAATACCACTATATGTTGAAAATATTGTGATAAGTTCATAATGAGAATATTTTGGGATCACACAAAGCATAGACTTTTATAAATAAGTTAAAGGAATAGTTTCAAAGATATTTGAAGTAGTCAAGGATGAGTGTGAGTGCATACAACAGAATGATACCCCATCCAATTTGAAGTATCTATTTTATGAATTTGAAAACCATCCACCATGTTCTTAGAAATATCTTATAGCACCCAATGTTGATGGACCACTTTAGCATAAGTTTAAATCATCCACAAAGACTACAGCTTTATTATTATTTGTAGACATTAATGTATTATGAGTCTTCTCAATTAGATTAGTCTCTACTTTTTTCTAAAATTATTCGACATCTGTCTTTCTTGTTAAGCATATGTATATACCCTGAATTGATTACTTTTCTATCATTGCTTTCATCTAATTATGAGAAATTTAAAAATGTTAAAGCAACTCTATTACATCAAATAAATAATAATAATATTACTTTCCATTTAGTGAATGTACTCACACCATTTTAAGTTTATCCACTTAAAATAAATGGCTTTTTGTAGGCAAGTGCATATGATGTAAAGTAGTTAGCTATCTTGGAAGATGTTGTTTCAATATAAATTGTTTGATCTGGAATATAGTAGTTAGGAATATCTCTATCCAGTTTATTCTGGATAATTTCCATAGCAGTTGGATTTAAGCGAATAATTTCTTACCCTTCTACATAATTAGAACAATAGTCAGAACTGATGACAGCAGATTCATCAACAAAAGATTATTTCCAAGTCTACCATTTATTCTTAGTAATATCATAGAATACATCAAATATAGTTAATTTCTACCCATACTTCTACTATGATTCTTAGAGATAGTCCCACAAGTTCTAAGCAAAAGGATAGCTATTAATTGTATGTTTAAATACTGTTTTTTCTTTACGGTATTTTGCATATAATTAAGACTAGAAATGAATAAAACTTTCAAATTTTTCCTTGACTTCTTATCTCAAAGAGATTCCTACACTCCAAACTAAGTTAAAAATAAAAATGGCTTCAACTGTTAAACAAATTCTCTGCTCATTATTATTCTATCTTTATCTCTATATTATTTATATTTAATTTTTAAGTTCATACATCAAAATTAAAATTTGAGTTACCTTAACTGATTCGTCTTCATCTTCAGATTAAATAGATTGAGTTTAAATAATTGAGTCTTATCTCTTTTTTAATCTTCTTAGATTTAATTTTGGTACATTTTAACTTACTACCATAGCTTATGAAAATCCAACCTTAGATGAATTAAAATTTTTTTCTGTTGGTGATAATACTATTGCATTCGATGAATAAGGCCCAACACTATTATTATTGTTTTAATTAACTCCTTGCGGTGAAGTATAACTTTGAAGTGTCTAATTGACTTAAGTGTCAGTAACTTCATTCCAATCTAATTCACCACATGATATTTCATATTTCCTAAATTCATTTAGGAAAATATCCAAATAGTTCAAAAAATTCTTTAAAAATCCTTTATCTGATAATTTGAAAATCATATCCTATTTAATTTAAAATATTTAGTGAATATCTATCTTTTGCGTCAAACTTTTAAATTTACTTTTTTAAATGCAAGTTCTTTAGAGAAATAAGTCATTGTTTCTGAGTAAAAGAAGATAAATAGCCATTATAATAAACCTGATAACTTGTAGTAGAATTTATTTTACATTTTTTTTAGAGAAATCCAATTTTCAAATTCGTCTTGAACACTGAAGACATCTTCTTCAGCACAAATAAGGAAATTACTTGTTATACTCTCAGGATTTAATTCTCTGAGACTCTCCATTTCTACTACAAAATATAGTTGTTTTGGAATTCTAAATAAACCATGATTTGCAAGACTGAAAGTATGTGTTTGAATTCCCTTTAAAAGTTTATCAACTGTATGTACAAAAGGTTTTTCATTCATGGAAGAGGATATATCCAAAATAAACCAGTCATTTAGTGTAACATCAGTTACTTGCTTTTCATCCTATTCGCCTTCTATTTCTTCTTTGATTATTTTGCTCTCATCTACTAAGCTAGGAATAGTCTTCTTTCCATCATCAATTAACGAGCCAACTTAAGACTTTTGTAAATTAGAATTACTACTTCCACTATATTTACCATCCTAAATATCCATTACAATTGATTTTTTCTCTTCTGAATTTTTTAATTCTGAAAATGAAGTTGTTGTTTTTCTCGGTATTGAACTAGAGCTTGTATAAGTTCCTTTTTTCTTCGCTGATCTTTTTAATTCTATTTAGTTAGTCTTGGCTCTACTCTACTATTTCATAGGATTAGTACCAAATTAATCTGCTAACTAAGAGCAAAAATGTCTTTCAAAGCTCATTAAATCCCTATAATCTTAGTTTTCAGCTGATTCATAGTTTCTTATAGCATTCATCATTTGAATTAAGATCCCATCACCCCATTTACCTATTGAAGAATTTTAAGTAAATATTCATTTAAACTTTTATTTGAAATCTAATTACCTTTATCATCATATCCTCCAATAAGCTTATTTTCTTTAACACCGTCAACTTTAATCCAATTTAAGAAGAAATTTTTCCCTAATATTAAATTAGATTTTATTAAAAACTCTTGTTAAAAAATCTTTGAAAATATAAAATAAATAATTAAAATCCATGTATGTATTACTTTAATATTTGGAGTTAACAAATGCGAGCAACTTGATTAAGAAGCTTTTTTACTTACTAGGTTATCCATATAGTAAGAATCTCTAACGATGAATAGTTAGAGGTAGCATACTCTAAATGTAAGAGTTTATTTTGTCATTTATCTTTACATTTCTTTCGATCAACCACTAATTGATTTTCTCTTGAGTAGATTCAAAGGCTTTTTGAAATAAATCCTTGTAAGAGAACTCTTCTATAGAGTTTTCAAATATCTTTTTAAAGGACTGCATTACCACTTTATATTAATCCTCTGCTAATGAACATCTAACGATTTAATTAATTTTAAATCACAATTCAATTTTATAAAAGTAATTACCTAAAATAGTTTTCAACTGATGCTTGTAAAATATAAATAGGATCAGAGAATACTTCACTCCTTTTTTCTGAAAGAAGATTAAGAGAATGTCTGAGAATGAGCATGAGACTCTTCAGGTTGATGATTTAATTAATAGACAAATAATTCTATGATCTCATTTTATTTATATCTTCAGGCTCTACATTACCTTTAACTTATAATATTTAATTAGTGTAGAAAGTTGAAACATATTCTAAGAATAGTTGCATTTTATAAACATGATTTTAAATATCTTCGAATCCTATCAATTAAAAGTAGTGTCTAATTATAACTTCTTGGGAGGGTTGGATTACATTGATACATCTAAAGTTTTCTACTATTCCTTTAGGTAATTCTTCAAATTTAATTTAATTCAGTAAAGCATCTTATCTGATGCTGAATCCTCCGATAATACAACAAGTATCTTAAATAACATAGCTAGAGCTCATTAATTAAAAACTTCTTTGACCTGTTACTAGCTAATATTTTAATTTCAAATAAAATTAATACCTTTAATTATCAAGATAATTTTACTGTTTTTCTTATTAAGAAGACAATTTAAGCAAGGGTACTTAGCACTCCAGAAGAACAGTTTTATAGATTTTTAATATAAAGCCAATATCCTCCAGATGAAACTCCAGTTAGTATTTAATTAACACTGTCATATTTTTGATCACTTCCAAACTCCCAAATGAAGAGGGGTTTTGCCAAATAAAAACTTAAAGCTTTAACACATTCTAGTTTTCCTGATGCTTCTGGGCCTGCTAGCAGAGAACCTAATTAGTTGGAAATAGCAGAAGCAATTTTAACAAAAATTCTATTTGTGCAAGGTGTAAATACATATCCTTATAATATTGGAATAATTTCATATTAGTACATCATTCTATAATTTAAGGTTATCATGATGATATTGTAGTCTTTTCCTTTATATTCTAACAAGAAATCGCTCTACTAACAAAGTGGAGGCATTTCACTTTGATTTTCATAAGTGCTGATTTAATTCTTTATATTCTCTTTAGTCTTTCTCATTATATCATTTAAATTATTTTTTAACTATCCCTTAGGTAAATCTAAAGAAATCTAATTATTTTTTAATAATCTTACATTTAAAGTATTTTATTTAATGAAAAATTACCTTGGGTAGAATTAAATATTCAAATTAATCTATGGTAAAAACTTAATTTTCTAAGAAATAATTAATGATATCAAGGTGATATCTAATTTGTAAGATAAATTATTAAGCTTAAGTGAATTATTCTCTAGATACGCCTTATTTCATTGATGTTGTTATCCCTTAAACAAATACTTTTAATGCTTTCTATATAGTATCTCTAAGAACAATCAAATTCTAAATTGTTTCTTTACTTGGTTCTTATTCAAGGTAGATTATCATTGATAAATCATGGTAAAATATAATATCATTTATTACAAATAAAACCTTTTTTGTAAAAGAATAACATTTTAATTTAATATAAAATTTTATTATTATTTACTTGAAATATTGTCTACTTGGATGAGATAAAATTCCAAAGTCGAGCATAATTATAAGAATGAGAAATCATTGGCTTTAAGTGAGATTGAATTTATTATTTTATATACTTAATTTAGAAAAGTTCAATTTCTCTAATAACAGTAAAAGTAGGTGGATCATCCCATTCCTGAAGAGAATGAAGAATCTTGTACTTCTCTAACTTTATTTCTTCTTTGTACTCATTTATTATTGAAACTATTCTATATTCATCTCCTTACCCTTATTCGTTTTCCTTTGAAATAGCAATTTTAAAATCAATAATACCAGGAAATACTTAAGTTAACAATCTCATAAATTCCTTATTTATTAGAAAATATTTTTATTTTATATTCAATTATAAAAAATATATTTTACTAGTGGAGAAAGAACTAACGAGCAGAGTTGTAATATCTAATGGTTACTCATAAAAAAATAACGACTATTACTCGCCCTAACATGTTTTATGACTAGATGAATATTATTTCCGATTTTATTGAGCATTTCTATTACTGCTTTGAATCTCTCTATTTAAAATAAGGATAAAAAAAATAAAAGATTTCTCTCAGTTAAAGTAGAAATAATTACACTTAAATTATTCTTGGTAAGATTTGTCTTCTTCATTTTTAATAAATATATTAATAAAATAGCTCATTCCTCTTTTTGATAATTCCTAAATGCTTGGAAGAAGGGAATCCTTAGATCTATTGAAGAGTAAATTGAATTCCTTGAGATAATTCAAATTTTTTTTAAACTTAAATATCGGGTAGAATTAAATGAGCTTATCTTAGATATATGATATATCTTTGATGATTTTTCTACTATTCCTTATCACATATTCAAGATCACTCAATTTTATTGCAAAATCTTCTTTATGGTAATTTTTATTCTTTATCATATCTTCTATCTAGAAAAACTAAGATCTTAAAAGAGAAACAATCTTTTATATTTCTTTAATCATCAAAATCCCGTGGTAATCAACAACAACGAATTTAATGTCTTTAAGTTCATTCTCCATATTTAAGATGCTCTAATGTACTTAATGTTCCTTTCTTGCTTACTTTTTTTTTATTAAATATCAATTATTTTTAATGTAGTATTTCTATTTTATCATACTCCTGATATCTTCTCAACATAAGCTAAACTTCCAAGGATATCGTCTTTCAATAAGATATCTAGAGTTAATTGATTATTCATTCCTTATTATCTAATCAGTTATTTCTTGGCTTCGTTTTCAGGATACATAACTTCAAATATTTTCTAATTTAATTAAGTATTGAATATACAATTTTTGTAAACTAAAATAAATAATATTACTATCCAATGTTCAATTTTGAAAGCCTCGTCTCTAACTTAATTAAGAAGATCTAAAATATTTTCGAATTCGGATATTTAATTTTCTAAATCATCGCATACAATAAGTAAGTCATTGTTATACATTACAAAGTAATCCTCAACTTCCCTTAGGACTGACATTCCCTATTCTAATGTCATAGCAATTTCTTTCATATCATTCTAGTTTAATGAATTAGATGTATGGAAGACTAAAGGTTTACTCAACCAGATTTCTTTTTTCTATTTAATAAAATTTGAAATCATAATTAAAAGATTAATAATCTATCTAAAATAAGTAAGTAAATAAATAAGATTTTACATATTTCCAATCGCTAGTAAATTTCCATAATTTAAAGTAATATTCAAAATCTGCAATCATATCTTAAATAGGAATAGGTTATTCATCATAAATCTGGAAATGGTCTTATTCGTATTCAACATCTTCAACTTTTTAAGCTAAAGATTCTAACCTAACTTTTATGATATCAACAGTAGAAGCATTCGCAAAAGCATTTAAGATATCATTTAATTTCTTAAATTATGAAATTTCTATTTCGATTTAGTCCATTTCCTCTTAAATAACTTTCCTCTTTTCTTAATGCATCTTTTAAAATCTCATCTTCATTTCTTTCTGCTTTTATTCTTTATTTTCCTAAATAATTTTTAAATCAATAATGAGAATAAATAATTGACGAAACTTATAGTAAACTATTACTTTTAATTCATACAGCCCTTTAAGCATTGAAGGTAACATTAATTTCTATCCAATAAATTAATTAATATCAATTTCATACTTCTCTAATCTTTCAACAATCACATTGGTAATATCCATACTTTCTTCGAATTTTAAAAAGTGCCTCTAAATATTATCTCCTTATAAATAAATGTTCATCTTTATAAAATCTGAAATAGATACAGGATCAACATCTAAAATCTTATGCATTTCTTCATTTAACTTATCAACCTAATTGATTGTGTCTTCACACTTCTATTAAATTAGTTTTTAAGCTACTTTTATCTTTGATTCAATCTCTCCTATCAAATCTTATTTGAATTTACTCACATCTAATAAAATAACACCCAAGTTGACTTAGTTAGGAATGTTTATCTTTATAAAATCTTTATCTTTCTCCATTCTTTCTATCTCTTCAAAGACATTAGTTAGAGACTTTATTTTATATAAATAATAATTAATTATGAATAGAATTAAAAATAAATTAATCACATTTTCAGTAAGTTCAGTTTTTATGTAAGGTTCAAATTTCGAGGAATATAAAAAATAGAATTCAAATTTTAAGATAATAGCCATAAAGGAAAAAACACTATAAACAGACCAAAGAAGAAACTCATCCATATTTTTTTCAAACATATCATAATATCCTTAGATATCTTTCTTCTTAAAGAAATTAGGGATTCTACTCTACTCACTTTCATATATTACTTCATTCTTTTAAATTAGTTTTAGAGTTTAAATACTATCAATTCCAAATTAAAATATTTTTTTTAATTCCTCTTCAAATGTCTCTAATGGCGGTTCAGTTTAGAATAAAAACTCGCTTAAATTGAACCATCCTAATCGATTGTAAATAATTCCCTTTTTCTTTTAGTTTAGAACATTTTATTTATAAAATACTAACTTGATTTATAAATTGTACATGTATATTTGGTAAATCTGAAATTTCCACTTCACTGTAATTTCTCTTAACGCATTCGTCAAATATATCTCTAAAGTAAAGACTGTCATATTCATATAACTTACCTCTTTAATTATCAAGGATATTCTCAAAGTAATCTTTGTTATCTGCTCTATTTACTTAAATATTCTTTTTTATGTTATGTATTATCTTCTTTTCTGCAGGATTCTTCTCAGATAAAATCTTTACTTTGAAAGTAAATATGGGCTTTTTCAGTAATTTCTCAAAATCAAGGTATTTAAAATTAAAGTTGTAATCTTAATTATTAAATATATTTAATTAATTTTGATAAAAATTTTTAAATTTTTTATTTACCAGTTAAAAGTGTCGCCATTAATGATTAATAGAGAATAAAAATAATTTTCGAATCCTTTAATAAATAATTATCTTTGCTTCCATCTGGCAAAGCTAAAAAAACATCAATATCATCATCTTAATTAGTCCTACTTGTAAATTTAAGCGACTACAAATATTTTATTGATTTATTGTAATCACTCCTATCAGTTTCAATAAGTTTCAAAGATTACTTAAAAGTAGTATTCTAATAAATTTTTAATATTTAATTAAGGAAGTTTATTAATAATTATTTTAGTTAAATAGATAAATAATTTGTGATTGATTGAAATTGAATTGATAGGTTATAATTGTAAATTATTTGTAATTACTTTTCTGCTAAATTTATTAGGATCATAATTTTATTAAGGACCATCCTCTTCTTCCTATGGTTATTTAAGGTTTTATTAATATTTAGATTTAATTCTTTAATTTATACTTACAAAGTGAACATCTTATTATGAAGTTATTTAAGAAGATAAAATTTATTAATTGCTTAGATTGGAATTGGCTGACTATTATTTAATTTAAATTGTTTAATTTTAAAAATAATGGTTAAAATTTTAAAAGAAATTACTTAAAGTGAAGTAAAAGGAGTTCTCTTTTTAGATGTTTTTGCTTGCTATAGAATCTAATCATTCTCCTTTTTAATAATTAATTAATAATTTAACTTTTTCAAAGTAAAAATATCAATTTTTACAATCATTTTTAACTTCAATCTTAGTTAAATTCTTCTTTAAAAGACATTTGGATAAATTCCGAACAAGATGAGTTCTGGAATATTTTCAAAAGGAAGAATACTAAAATATTTTTCCATGTGTTCAAGAGCGATTTGAAAAGATTTCTCGACAGTCAAATTTAAATTACTAAAGATCAATGAATTTACTCTTTTTAATTTGTAATTTTAAATATCAATCAATCAATTCCTTATTAAGATTATTTTTAATAAATTACATTTTTGTTGTTCTATCCTAAATTTTTTATCTTAATTCATCTGCTTATTTATGATCATTGAATTAAATAAAATATTATTTTCTATTATCAAGGTTCATCTCTTCAATTGCTTACTTTTTTGTTAATTTAACAATAAACCACTCATTTTATGCTATTAAATTAATTAATTTACTTGAATTCTATCTAAAACTCTTTGGATCCTTTTCATTTATTTTTGAATATCAGCTTACATATCTGTTTCATAAAATAACATTTAATTATATATCATTTAGCCTTTCTATAAATAATACTTTTTATTTCTACTAGGGCATCATTTTTGTAAGAATTCTATAGATTATCCATGAATTTAAAGATTCTATGTTCACTAATAGATTTGATAAATTTTACAACCTTTTTTTATAATAATAACCCATAATGACTATTGAATTTTATCATGATAAATTAAGAATACCATTGGAAGTACAATTCGAACTACATCATATTTTCTATCTATAGACATAACCATATCATTTTTTAAAAGAGACAATAAATAATTGACATGGGAAGTATTACTATTTTCATAATCAAACTTAATTTCCTTTATCTTTATAAATCTTGTTGTATCTTTAAAGTTTTGTTTCCCTCCAAATAAAAAGGACACTTTGTGCTACTCAGTAGCTGTAATAAAATTTATGTTAGATTTTTATGGAGTCTAAGGAGTTTAAGCCTCAGTTTATTCTTTTTTTTCTTCTTCTTACATATCATCTTAATTTAAAGAAATACCATCAAATATAGTGACTTTTTTTGAATTTAGAATCTTAGTGGTGTATTTTATAACTGTTGGGCTATTGGTTTATTTATCGATCTTATTTTGATATTCTTATTAACTCATATTTAGATATTCTAATTATTTATCAATCTTTGTATAAACGGCACTAGTTATCTAATGCTATTTCTCAGAAAAATATCTAGTTTTAATTATTTAATAATGCTTTTTTATATTAATCACAATTTAATCTAAAAGTATATTACTTAAAATAATATTCTTCAATACTATCAACATGGCTTAAATCATAAATAAATTTTATTAGGTTATATTTATATTCATAGAGAACATCATTAATAATATCCCCTTCATATTTAGGAATGAATTTTGTCAAATGTTCAAAGTTAAATATTCTAATATTTATTTTAAGAAGTTAATCAATCTATTTAAAATAATAATGATCGATAATATTACTTTTAAAATATTCTCCTCATTGAATCTTTTTAAAAAGATATCTATGGTCCATCTTAGCTTTCTGTAGATTACTTCATTTAAAGCAAATGTATAAGTTATTCTCTTTTTTCTTTTGCTTTTCTATACCTCATCTCTCCTTATTCTAAGGTCTCATTTTCGTAAACTAAATTTAATCTTGTAACCTATGAATTAAAAACATTTTATCTATTATTGTTTGACATTATAATATATATTAGTTACTTCTTTTTCTAAATTATGCCTAACCCATTTTATTAAAAATTTTTTAGTTTGAGGATTGTAGGATTTAACCATACATTCCATCCATTCAACATTTCCTTGCAAATCTGTCCACTTAGAGTGAGCTCTAACAGATCCATACTGTAAAATCTCTTTTGGGTTTTGATCAAATAATTAATATTCATCAAAATTATCTAAACTAGCAATCTAATATTATATAATTATTCAATAACTTTGTATGATATCCATTTATATCTTATTTAAATATTTTAGAATATTATTTTCTATTATTAATATTACTTAAACTGATGATATTTTTGGCAGTTATATATAATAGGCATCTTCTGATTAAAGAAAATCGACCCTCAAAAAGGATATATCAATTCTTGCTTTATTTTTCTTTGAAGGAAAGAAAGAGCTCATATGCGATTGATATCTACTTAATTGAGGGGATCGATATTAAGGAGAGTTTTATTAGAACTCTTCTTATTATTATCCAACTTTACTTAATAGCTAAGAAAGTTAGTGCGATTTTACTATATTTTTAGGTAAAGATTTTATCTCAGGTAGATTTAATACTGATTAATTTTTAAATAGCTCTGTTGTTTTCTTTTCCCTAAGTGACTTTATTTTAAAAAAAACATTATTGATGATTTATTTACAAAAATAATCATTTTATTAAGGCTTTTCAAAAACAAATGTATCTAAATTACTTTATTTGATGTAGAACCTCTTAAATAAGGTTATTCTACCATTAAACTCTTTGTTTCCTACAGTTCTGGAAATATTTTATCTTAATTAACTTTATAAATAGCATTGAAATCTATAGAGTGTGGTTTCTTTCTCTTGTACTTTGGTTATTGTTCTTCATATTAATTTGATTCAGATTGATTCACCTTAATGTTAATACCTGAATTTCTATGAGATAGAACTCCTTTTGAAAATGACTTTTCGTTGCTTAAAATAGTAGATTATCCAATATATCCTGATACTCCATGGCGCGGAGTCTATATTATATTATTTTCATATAGTAAGAAATAAAATGTAAATGAAAACTGTTTAAAATTATAAAGTAGGTAGGTATATACATTAAAAGAACTTTTTATTAGTGGAAATTTATTGCGCAATTATTGCATTCTATCAATAGTATCAAGAGTTTACTATGGAATTTTATCTACATCAAAATCACAAATTTATTGAGCATTGAGTGAATTTGATGAATTATTCTTTGAAAGATATGGTTCGTTATTTGATTGAGACCTATTACTTTATCCAATACCAAAATATCCTTTCATTTTTATAAATAATACTAACTTCTATATAAGTGGATATTCTTTACTTAGGATTTGTATAGGCTTCTTAATAAATTTCAAACTATTTAATATTTAATCATAAAAAAAAAGAACTTTATAAAAAACTGAAGTGACCAACTTAATATATCTCAATTAATTTCAAAATAAAGTGATTTTGTTTACTATATTCATTCTTTATTTCTAATAGAATATTGTTATGTTATTTCTGATTATTATCCAACACTTTCACATTGATTGGTATCTAATTTTTGATAAATTTTAGTATCTTTTTGTTATTTTTTGAATTTTGAAAATGAATTATTTAGCAACTAACTTACTTCTTAAGTATATAATAAAAGATTCGACATAATTAAAAACAATATTTTAATAGTTAAATGTAATAATATAAAGAATTTGTTCATAATTTAATATTACCTAATATTAGCTAAATAAGAGGCAGAGTAAAAAATAAAAAAAGCTTAAATATTAGTTAAATTTTTAAAATGATTTATTTTTATGAAAGAAAGGATATATTAAATTTAAACTAACTATATTAAAAATATAAAACTTTTTTATACTATTTACAAAGATAATATTGTATTTTGTTAGGATATTTATTACAAAGATAAATATTTATAATAGTAAATTATTTAACTACCTTTTTCTAATTTAATTTGAAGCAACTCTAACTAAACTTTTTAATTGTAGCGACTAAAAAGAATGTATCAAACAAACAAATCAAATCAATTTTCAAAAATTTAACTTTGTTTATCCTTAATTATATTCTTTACTGCTCCTTTTTTTAGGGTTAGGTTTTATTTTTTAATAATATTTGTTAAAGCCTTTACAAATTAAACTTGCATTGTTATAAGGAAAATATTTTTGATATTCTTTTAAACTGTCAAAATCAAAAATATAAAGATCCATTAATATTTGAGTATTTCTAGGGTTTAGTTAAATCTAAGTTTATTTATTATAATTAAATTGCTAATATTATTTCTTCTTCGACCCTTAAATATCTGGAAGAGTAACATTATTTTCAGTCAGAGAAGAAAATAACCTATAAGTTTCAGAAGTAGAATCATCAATATCTTTAGAACCTTCGTGCTTTAAAATTTTAGCTTTCTTACTAGATTATTCACCTTATAGGCTTTAAAGAGAAGAAAGAATTTACTAAAGAATCAAACTATAGCTATCATTATTCTTTCCTTTCTATGTATTAGATTATTCTTTGCTAGTTACTATAGACTTTAGCATAGAGGATTAAGAAGCTCTATTATCATAAATATTGAATATAGATTTTCCACTATTTCGAGTATTAGTTCGTGTAATCATAGGAGAAGGGGCTTCTTACCTAAATTTACTTTATCTTTTAAACTCTTTGTTATTATGAATAAGTAAATCCTATTAGGCCTTTTTAGAAATCTGTATCTGCTAAGAGTATCTTCTGGTAAAACCTTCATTTGCTTCATTTAAATACTATGTCGGTTTAATATTTAAATTAGTTCCATTTCTATCTATCTTTCTTTATAATAATTCATCGTTTAAATCTTTATTCTCAAATTAGTTATCAAAGATAGCATTTATCATCAAAGATTTCTACAATTTAAACGGTTATTTTAATTATAGTTTTGCTAAGTTCAATTTTTATGTATTTTAATCATTTTAATAGATTTTTTTTTAAATATCAAATTCTTAAATTTAATTATCTTTTAAATTTGCTTACATACTATTATTATGGGTTGAAGAAGGAGACTTAGGAGAATGTTACTTTTAAGGAAAAGTTTCAACATTTTCTAAATTATCTTTGCTTTCGTATGCAAAGAGAAGCTAGTTCTTATTAGAAAACTCTTCTTAATCAAAATCATATTAAATAAATTAATCATCAATCTATTATTATTGAATTTTGTTAGACTATTCTATCTTTATTGAAACTTTATCTTAAATAATTTCTCTTTTAATTTCTTGATAATTTTTATTTTTATCACGCAGTTTTTTGATTGGAGTTAAATCTTCTTCCGATTCTTCTGTAAAATCTCTATCATTTGATAGATTTTACTTATTCGATTGCTAGCTTAGTAAATATGAGCTTCCAGATTTTTTGAGCTTTTTGGTAAACTATTAATTCTAACTTCTCCGAATGCTTTGAGTTAGATTATTTTAATTGTTTTTTGTTTCATTCATTTGCTCATAAATTTAATTGATTGAATTATCAGATTGGCTCTCGTTTGTTTCTTGTATCTCTTCAATTTATTTTTAGTTTGTTTATTCATTATCACTAGCTACAGATTATCCTGTTTCACTTTCTTGATTATTTGTACTATAATCTGATAAATCTTATCTCAATAGCATTCCCTCTTATTAGAAAATTATATAAGGGAAATATTTTTAAATATTTGCTTCAGGTTACTTTTATAATTCTTCGATATATTCTTAAACTGACTAACCATTTTAACTAACCTTAAACATATCTATAACTAAATTCTTCTTAAATTATAAAGCTTGAGATTGAATTATTTTAAAATTCTAAAGTCTAGAGTATTTCGATAAGCATCTTGATTAATACTTTCTCACTTAATTTGCTGAAAAATTATATTTTAATGCTATTAAATCTCTATTTCTCACCAAATGAATTCTTGGACATTAAGTGAGTGTGTGGCCAAAGTTTTTACATCCATAACACTCTTCTCCTAAAGAATTAGTATATAACAGGAATTAATCTCTTATCTTACAAAATTATTCATAATCTAAAGGATCTTCTTTTAAGATATTTATTAATTCATTTCTACAAACATAGAATACATGGCTTATATTCTTTGATCTACAGCTCATCTCTCGAGGTATACCAGAAATAAATCCTTTGTAACCAAAGAATTCTGTGTCATTAGAAAAGAATATTGTTTATTACATGGAATGCTTATTTCCTCCTTAGTTTTTCAAATAAAATTCACATTCCCCTTTTATTATATAATACAATCTTCCATCTTAATCTCCTTATTCAAAAAGGATTTCTCCTGGAGCAAATACCTTCTCTTACACTTTTAGGGCTAACTTCTATATACTTGCTTAGCTATAATTTAAAGCAAAGTGCTTATTCTTCTTTAAAATTTCTCCATAATATTCTTAAAATACTTCTGTTTTTAGGTCATCTGAGATTTAATTAATTACTGATAGACCTTTTTCTGGAGATTCATTTTCGATTTCATGAATGTATTCGATGTATTTTAAAACTCTTAATTGTAAATCTTTTCCTATCTACCTGCTACTCAAAAATTTGATTGCATTGAACCTCATCATTAATTATTTCTAAAACCTAATGAAGTAGTCTTAGAATATATTTCCAATAGTATTAACTGAGAATGAAAAGGTCATGCTGGAAAAAATAGCAAATACTATGCATGCAATTCTTTCATGAGAGTTTTAAGGAGTAATATCACCATAACCTATAGTAATGCATGTAATAAATGAATAATAAAGGGCGTAATTATATCTAACATCCCAACCTAAGTGTTAAATCTTAACTGCTTCTACCCAAGTTTTATATTCTGGATCACTATCATGGAGTAATGCAATAAAGTGGAATATACAAGCAAAGTAATGAGCCATGAAAATAATAAAAGCCATTAATCTTGTAAGAGTCCAAGTTTTATGATATCTCTCTGCCAAATAGAAGTGATTATTAATATCATTCATGTATGTAAATAAGTGATT
The DNA here is from genome assembly GCA_000260095.1 of Tetrahymena borealis. Taxonomy (NCBI): domain Eukaryota; phylum Ciliophora; class Oligohymenophorea; order Hymenostomatida; family Tetrahymenidae; genus Tetrahymena; species Tetrahymena borealis. The sequence continues at coordinate 91,000 of AHAN01001182.1, forward strand.
TATTCGAATTAAGGTTAATAATGTAAAGTATTTACTAAATGTGCCTAGTGCACAACCGATTACACTAATTACATCTAATAGTAAGTTAGAATTTAAATATTTTTGAGCAATAATTTTGGCATCAGATATTATCTCTCCTTTTACGAAATAAGAAGTTCTAAAATTTATTAAGATTTCTATTAGAAAGATAAAACCGCTAAATGATTGAAGAAGACCAATACTACTTTACATTTCTAAATCGAATCCTACAATTAACGGAATGAAGTATATATTGTAAAGAGTTATAATAAGCATGCAGGCTTTAAAGAATATTATTGGGTAGGATCCAGGGTGAAAAGTGTAAGTTAAGATTTTTGATAATAAGCTCTTTACCTAAATCTACTATTTTCTTAAAGAGATGTCAGGATCAGTAGCATCATTTATTAATGTCCTTTCATATTAAGATAATGTGCTAAATCTATGCTATATTAGTTTACGGAATTTATTTTTGATTCTTATAAGCCTAGCAAGTGATTTGGTAAATTTCCACTTCTTCTCTTCTTCGTTAGATCCTTCTGATAAAACGGAAGAAGCTTATTTGTGGTACTAAAGAGTTGGATATACTTTCGAAAGTTTCATTGTATTTCCAAATATTTACTTGCCAGTAATTGTTATTGTCTTTGAAATAGGTTAGCTTTTCAATTCAAGACTTTATAATTAAGAATTCTAGTTAATGAAATGATTTGTTTGGTCATTCTTTGAATAATTTTCTCGTTATAAAGGAAGAATATTTTAAGTTAAATCTTCTGATTTAGAACTTTTGCAAATTTTTTTTTACGATTAAGGAGTCTCGTCCTTATTAGCCCTAAATATTTCATTCAAATTTTTCCTTGCTGTTGATTTCTATTCATCTAAGCTATTGTCTGAGTGTTAGTTTGTATTTGAGTTGATTTATGCAAAGAATAATCCTGAATCTTCTTTCATATTGGAATTAGGAATTTTCATTGATTGGAATCTATTAAATTACTAATGATGATTCTTATCGCTAGGAGTTTAAAATTTAATTGTCTGCTATGTTGATTATCTCAAATCACTTTATATTGATTTCTCGTCTTACTTGGGAGTTAGTATATTTGTAAAAAATACATTTTCATCATCTTCTTAAGTTTATTATATCATATAATCAGGTATTTCATTTTCTTGATTAGTATTAAAGAAGTTGATTCCTTTTTCCTTTTTATCAAAATTCTATACTCCATTCCCTAAATAATACTAGCTTTAATAGCGATTTGAGCTATTGGATTTACTCTCTTCTTAGTTGGCCCTATTTGAAACGATTTCTGATTGTTATCCCCTGTTTTTGTTAATTTTGTGGCTCATAATTAACTAATACAGCTATTATTAAAGGATATTAATTAAATATTTTTTTTAATTAAGAACAAAAGATCATTAATTAATTTACAGCATAGAAGAATGATATATAGATTATAATTAGAAAAAGCAATTAAATCATATACCCTATGATAGTTTTCACTTAAAATCCTAACAAATTTTTACTTGAAAATGAATATAGAATTTTATAATTAAATTGTTACCCTTTTCAAAATTTCAATTTTCAATAAATTATCGATAAGGCTTTTAATTTTAATTTTCTTTGAATGAAAAATATAGTGTTTTTTAAATTAATCTTATAAATCGATTAATTAATTTTATTATCTGTAAATTATAGTATTTATTGTATAAATAGAGTTTGAGAATCTAATCAATAATTTAGAGTCTTTATTGTTATTTATTGTACTTTATAATTCTATGTAATAAAAAATAAAGTTCATTTTGAAAAAATAATCTAAATTGAATTATATTTAATGATCTTTAAAGATAAGATAAATTAAATTGTATTTTTTTAGAGAGAAATATTTAGATGGAGGAATACTATGTACAAAGAATAATTAAGATAATACATTTAAAAATATACTAAGATATTTTTAATAATAAAAGATGTTATTAATTAATAGTAGGTTGTTTAGATTCATAGAGTAAAGCTTTCTTATTAATTTAGGAGAAATCTCTAATTGGTGTATTTTTTTTAATAGAGCAGAGATGGTTAATTTTAATTAATATAATAATTTTTTTTGACTTCTTTATATTTATTTATAAATTAGTTAAGTTTAATAAATAGTTTGTTTAAGATAAAGAGATAATTTTTGAAGATTTTTTGCTATTTTGTTTGCTAGATTTCTAGATTTATCCAAGTTTTGTTGATTATAAATTAGTTAATTGAGACTATAATTATTATAGTTAATATTATTATAAATTAAGTTTTAATTTGTTAGCTATAAATAGTTATTAATTTAAATTTAAATTAAGCATTATTTTTGTCAGTTGATTTGTTTGTTTGTTGGTTGGTTGATTTTATTAATATATTTTAAAAGATAATATACATAGGTTAAATTAAAAGAAAGGTAATCAATCAATCACCAAGAATTAAGTACATTTCCAATTTCAATCTACTTTTAATTGAGTTTCAGATTTAGAATTTGAATGTAATAAGATATTAGATTAGATAGGTCTTAGATTATTTGAAGAATAAGGGGCTTCTCGACATCGCTTAACTTTTTTTAAGCCGTCTTTATATTACTATTGATTAAAAAATTAGTTAATATATTAAATTAGAAATTTATACTTATTTTTATACCTCTAAGAATCCTGGTGGTAAATTCAATGAAGCTTAAGGTACTTCTTTTCCATTTATTTATGCCATGAACATTTATCTCTGTTTATTATAAGTTAATTTTAAAATGATTTTTATTTTTTCATTTAATATTATTACTGCTAGTCTTTCTCTTTCAGTTTTATTTCCACCGTTGTGCTTTATTTTTATGTGCAAGTTGAGTGATACTTCAGATCCATATGTTTTTTTGCATTCTTCATATGGGCACTAAATAATTAAATTAATATTTGTTAGATATAGTATTGAGTAATCAAAGTTTTTAATTTTTAGCTCTGCAATGACTGACACTCTCAATCAACTCAATTTAATTTATTAAAGTAGAAGATAGACCAAAAATAAATAGAAAGTTTTGAGAACTTTAATAGAATCTACAAAATAAAAGAATAATCAGAGCATTGGGAAAGACAAAAAAAAGATTTTTGTCAGTTTTGAAAAAAGATATAGTTGTAAAAGTAGGGATGATGGGTGGTAATTTTAAATTATTCAAATTTCATTTTGTGGATTGTAAAGAGTATATCATTTCTTTAGTAGAGGATAGTTACGTATGTGGGTATTATAGAGTCAAAATTTTAATTTTGTTTTTGAGATTATTGATCTTAATTAAAATAGACTGCATTTACCAATAAAAAACTTGAAAAAGATAAAAAGGAATGTCTCATAAAGTATTTTTTTTTTTACTCTATTTGTCTTTTTGACAGCTCAAAGGAAGGAACTATTCTCCATTTTTCAATTTCATAAAGTACATTAATTTCCTTAAAATACTATTATCTTCTCAAATATATATGGAAGATCATCCTCATTTATTCCTTTCCTTTGTAGAATATAAGAGATTAAAAAAATATGTTTAATATACCTCATAGTTCTTCTGAATTTCAGCGGCGCATCTACGGAGTTTCTTTTATCTATTTTTATCAGTCTAGGAATAATTTTCAGAGTGTCCATTTAATTCTGAAAATGACACTTCTCCTTCGTAATTATTTGGTTCTCCTTTAAGATCTTTCTTCTACTTATTTATTTTTTCGATATTATTATTTGAAATTGATTCAGATAGCACCTTCTTTTGATGAAGGCTACTTTCTTCTTGGTTCAACGAATTCCTTTAAATAATATTCTTAGGATTGAAACTATTGTTAGATAAAGCTTCCTAGCTGTATGCTTTATTACACTGAACATAATAATTCTAAGAAATAGGTTCAATAGGTCTACTGAGATCATTAGCAGAATAGCTTTAATTTACCTATTAGTTTAAAATAGTAATTTAGGAATGGATGGTTAGATAGTTATTAAAGTGTCGTTATTTATAATATACAGAATGGCTTTAAGATAGGGTTGATATTAGCATATTGTATAATGTAAGATTATTTAAAATTCATAATTTTAAATATAGAAATTATAAAAAATAAAAGAATTTTACTTTCATTAGCTTTTGTTCAAATATCTCTTAAAGACGCTTTGCTCTTTCGCTGATGTTATTAATTTCTTCACAATACTAAGCAAGTTTCTTGATCATAATCTCATTCATCATGAAAGCTTAGTAATACTCCTCTTCATAGTTTGTATTCTGATCGAATGCGGGATACCCTTTAAATAAGGTTAAATTGATATACCCCATCAAGACGCCTAATAGGGTTTATTCATTAAATGAATAAAAAAATAAATAATTATCCTTTTTTTTCAATGGTAGGATTCCCATATTCCTACTTTGCTCTTTATATTATTTTTATGCTTTTTCAACGTTAAAGCATATTAATAATATAAAGTAGCTGAAAAAGAATTTAATAATAGAAGTGATTAATCGGGGCTTCCAAAAATAATTTTAAGGATGAAAAGCATCAAAATTCACTCCAATAACCAATGGAGCAAGATTTAAGTCTTGCTTTTGATTTTTCCTGAGTTAATGCAGTTAGTAGGATGCACAAATAATGTATGAAAATAATATATAAATAAAAAGTGATATAAGGGAATGTTAATATACCTTGAAGATTAACACCAACATTTGGCACTATACTTTAGGATATTGCAGCAGCAAGAGCTTCATTTATGATTTAGTCTTACAAAGTATTGACATCTGACCAAAACTGAGAAGATTAAACACATATTGGGATGACTGGTGCAGTAGCTTCCTTTGTTGTATCTGATGAAATAGGAGAGGTATTCTGGGTTATATTCATACCATTGTTGTTAAAATTACTAAACAATGAATAATTCAGCTAATCACTGGGTATACTCTCAGTGCTTAGCTTTTTCTCTTAGTATGGTCTCATTTTTATATGAGCGTGTAGGTGATGATTATTCCACAAATCTTCTTTTGGAGCTTTAGGGTGGAGGAGTATGGCAATAGTAAAGATTTTGAGTTGGAGAATTTTGAAGGCTATATATTAAGTCTCCGCTATATTTGTATGTTTTTTTTTTTTTTTGATTGTTTTACTAATGTTTTTGATACGGTCTTGGCTTTGTTATTGTAATTGCGCTTTGAATTAATGTTCCTTTTGGTTTGATTTTTTAACTTTTTTGTGAAAAGTTGTTTAAAAAAGCTTTGAATTTGTTTTGATTTTTTTGGTCAAGCAATTTTTTTTATTAATAATCATTCTCTCTTTTTAGGGAAATGTGTGGGTATTAATAAATAAATGATTGATTTTAGATCTTTTCTTTTTATGATTTGATTGTTTGTTTGATTGATTGATTAATTCATTCATTCATTCTTTGATTGCACTTTTATGCTTTCTTTTTGTTTTGTTATTAATTTTTTTGATATGTTTTTATAACAAAAATTGAAATTGCTGGTCTTTGTGTTTCTAATAATCCTATATTTTTCTTTGTTTTTTGTATTTGCTGTTTGTTTGCTTATTTGCTTTTTTGATAAATTGATTGTGTTTAACTTTGAAAATGCTACTTATAATTCAAACGATATGAAATAAGCTTCAGATTGAATCTAATTTTATTGGTTTTTATTTTTTACTCATAAAAAACAAATTTTTATTGAGAAAAGCTATTCATCCATAAAAACGCTGATACGGTAATTTGATAAATTGACTCTATATTTTTCATTTAATCTTGTAAAAATAAATATATATATATATATATGAAGGTAATAAAGATAATTTAATATTGTAAAGTTTAATCTATAAAACGTTCCATACATTCTTCTATCCATCCACTCTTTCCCTTCTAATTCATTGAAATAAGTATATTTCTTTTATTATATGTTATTTATTATTTTAAAAAAACTAAATAAAATTGACCAACAATCCATTAATTATTATGTATTAACTTTCATTCTAAATACATCTTTACATTTAATAATTTTTTCTTTAGCCACTTTTTTTACTAGCAGTAAATAATCATGATACCACTATTTGTGTTTAGCTGCTAGTCGCTGAAAAATATAATAAATCTAATAGCAAATTTATTAATTTATTTAATCATCTATCTCATCCCTCCCCTACTATCTCATTTAAATTAAAAACACTTAAGGATTTTACATGAAATAATTAAAAATTATATTTCACAGAATTTCATTCTAATTTAAAATTTAATTCCAGTCATTATTCTTATTTTACTGAAATAAAGTACCTCTAATAAAATCTCTATAATTCGTAACTCATAATGGATTATACAAAAAATTGTCACACTCTTATTATATTGAAAACTCATTTAATATAATTCATTATTCTTTGACTTGGCTGTCTTATCTTTCAGGAATTTTAGTAAGGGATTCTATATTTAATTGTTATTATGAAGGATTTTTTGAGATATTATCTTTAGAATTGATTATCGCACTCTTTTTTTCTAACTCTTCCTCTGTTTGTAATTATTTTTTAGACCCTAACTTAGAGGAAGAAGTTGATTTCTGGTTTTTCTATCTAATTTTTTCATTATTTCTTTTTAGAAATTCTAAAAAGTCCTTTCTTGATAAAGATTAAATAGAATTTTAATCTTACAATTTCTCTTTCTTTTATTAATTGGTCTAGTAAAGTCGTGCCATTGACTCTTGTGATATATATTTTTTTCTATTTTAGTAATCCTTGTTATATGTTTATATAACTTACTATTTTTAATATTCAGTAAATTTTTACTAGTTTTAGTTATAAAATACTTCTTATCCTATGTTCTTTTATAAAGATAAAGATTTTCTCTCAACTTAAGCATTTTGCTGATTACTCCTTGCAGTCATTTATTCGTTTGGAGAGTTAAGAAGAGGTGGAAGATATTTTTTTATAGGAGGTTTTAATATAAATTATTTAAAATTTTTTTATTGATGTTATATCTTTTATGTAGATTATTAATTGTTAATATTATTTTAATTTTTTAAAGCTTTCTCATCCTTGTTCTCATTAATCTATTATGTATCTGGGTATATACTTTAATTATCGTTAATGTTATTTATTTAATTATCCTATTTAATTTCTTTTTCTTCTTTAATTTAACAGTAGTTTTGCTGACTTTCTTTTGAAGGAGATAACTAGTTCTCTAATAGCTCTTCATCTCTAATATTATTTTGATTCTATTTAGTATTCTAATATCTTTTGTTACTTTCTTTTGAAATAGGAGAAATTGTCATTATTTTCCTTTAAACACTCTAAGAACTGAAGAATCTACTATTTTGTTGGCTATTATTAGAATTATACTTAGAATCTTACTATACTTGATCTTGTTAAAATCTCTAGCTTACAATTTAATTTCTTGCTTTTCCATTAATAGAATTAGTTAAATTTTAAGTTTGTAATAATTTAGAGCTGGATTGTGGTTATATCTTTTATACAGATTATATCTTATCATTTTCATTCATATTATGCCTTGGATTTTTTAAATACTTATCTATGTAAACCTAAATTTTATAATTTAAATTATTTCTATTATGATATTAAAAATAGAACTAACTTTGCATTCTTTACTAAGCTACTAAGAGTTACTTAGGCATTTATACTTGCTTTCGGTCATTCGATTATTAGCTGGTGGGAGTTTGGCTTCCATATTTTCATGATACTCACTTTCTATAAACGAAATTAAAAGAAAAATTGTAAGTAGAAATATAATGTAAATGGCTTACTTACTAAGCAATCCTGATTAAACCAGTTAATTGACTCTTGTACTGCTAACAAAAAAGCTATTTAAATATTTATCTGTTAACATGTTATATTTAGGTAATTCAAAATCTTTTCTAAGTCCATCTAATTTAAATAATTCCTATTTTTGAAAAAATATTTTGAACCATTACAAATTTGCAAACAAAATAGTCAGCTATTCATATCTATAGTCAAATCATTTCGAAAAATTAAAATTTATTTTATTACTTTATTCTAACTTGAGTTTATTATTTTATAATCGTATTAGCTGCTATCTTTTTAAAGACTTGCAAATAATGCTGATTCATTTTTGGTTTTCAAATCATCTAAAAGCTCATTTTCTTTTTAAGTATTATCTTTATTTGTAACTTTCTACTTTGATCTCTTCATATATTTTATGCTATTAAATTCACTAATTTCTTTAATCTAATAAGTTATTTTTGTTGCAAATTAATAAAAATTGTAAAAATTTATGTTTTTAATAAAAATATATAATAAATACAACAATGAAAAATCAATGTAATTAATTTAATTCTAAAATAGGTAACCTTTTAAAATATATCAACACTTAGAAAATTTAAAAAATATTGATATTATAATAGAATTAATAAATGATATTTTAAAAATTGTCCATAGCATTCATTACTGAATTATTTAATTATGGCCTTGATATAAAATAGAAGAATTATTTTAAAATCTCATAAATTATTATCAGCCACTACACTAAGACCCTGCTGTGCTAAGATTCCAGCCAAAAATGTTCATATGATCATTTGGATCTAAAAAAAAATAGTTCTACTGAGCACCACAAGTAGTATCTTCAGCATTTAAGCATAATTTATATCCTAACTAGGGCAAATTGAAATTAGGATAATAAACTTCCTAGTTAATATGATAGAAATATTAAGGGAACCAACTTGAAGGATTTTAAACGACAGGATCAAGATGATGAGTAATTCTACCAGATAACACAGCAAATTTTTAATCTTTGAACCAATTAGAAAATATTTTATCACCTACTCTAGGAGAACTAAAAGTATAAAAAGCATCAATTTTTTTATTTCCATTCCATTGATAGAAAAATGGCATAGCTATAGTAGCCATAGCACCACCAAGAGAGTGACCTGTAATGTAAACCTATTTAATTTCATAAAAGAATTTTATGAATTAAAATACACTTTTAACCATTAATATATTAATCTATTAATTTTTTATTTTAAGTTCATGTTAGTCTTGGAATCTCTTTTATAAATGTTAAGATATCACCTCAATAACACTTTGTTAAAGTTTTATACTCATTTCTTTTATCTTTTTATTTGGTAAGATATCTTGAGTAGAAACAAATTTTTAAGTTAAATTACCTTAGAATTAGGATATTTAGTTCTGTATATCTTGAAATAGTATTCAGCCAAGTTTTTCAAGTCCAAGAATTGAGAATAGAAACCTAGGTGAACATTACAGCCAACTTGAGAACAATAAGGGAAAGGAGTTTTAAACATCTACAAATCTCTGATTATATTTCCAATTTCTTGGATTAGTGTACCTCTAAATGTAATTACAATTGCATCATTGTCTGGAGAATATCCGATGATGCCATGAGCTTACATAGTAGTATTAGTGATGAAATTATAATCAGAAAAGCCTTTTGGACATCTCTCACAAGCTGGACCACAATTATTGAGGAGAACTCCATTATAACTACAGTAAGCAAGAATAGAAAACTAACCCAGATTCTTAGCTACATCTTCTGAGTATACAAAGCTTTAGCAATTGACAGAAATGCTAAAAACTAGTACAAAAATTGCTATTTTTTTTAACATAGAGTATTTTAGATTAAGTTTTCTAAAGATATAAATTTTGTAAAGAATTTTTAGTTGGAGTTGGGAGTGTTTTATATTTACCAAAAGTTACTTTAATATAATAAATAACAGAAATATTATTATTTGGATTTTTCATAAACTCCAACGTTTACAAAATAATAATCTTCACTAAAGATTAAATTAAATCATTAGTTGATTACAATTTTTTATAATTTTATTAAATGAAGCAGAATTTTTCAAAAGGTAATTAGTATTTTTTGCAGCAAAAGCAAACTAATGAATAAGAATAAATTATACACTTAATCTTCTATTAACTACCAAATATTTTATTTATTTTTGTTTAAATTTTAGAGTTTTTAATCTAATAAATTAGGTTTTAGTAAACATTATTATATTTCTGGTTTGGTGGAATACTATTAATAAATATATTTTTATTTTTTAAGAGTAAATGGAGCTTACATTTTTCTTAAAATAAAAAAATTTTAAAACCTATATTTTATTAATAAAATCAGGATTAATAAAATCAATTTAATATTATTACATATTTATAAGTAATTTAATAAAAAACAAATTGAATTGCTTATTTATTTGCACATACTTAGTTTGAAAAAGAATAAATTTGATAAGATATTTGATTTAAAACAAAAAACCAACAATTTTAAAATGGAATAATAGAATATTTTTCAAATTATAAAGCGCCTCTCAGTTTAAAAATATATAGTTTTTTTCTAATCTAAAATCATGAAGCACACTATTTTCAGTATCTTTAACAGTAGAAATTCTATATACATGATCACTATCTCCCTGTTCCTATTCTATTTATTCTATATTTAAGCTCTGTGTGTGATGAGATTAACTATTTATACCAATTTATTAATATTATTATTAGGTATTTGAAAGTCTTGATTCATAGTTAGAAGATTCGTTTTATTTATATATGTTATGAGGTAATAGTGAGCTTTAAGATTTATCATTTATCATCTATTTAATATTAATTGTGGATTAGCTTTCTATATTCTTATTACTTTACTTTATATACTCTGATAAATTTATTTGAAAATATTAAGGGAATTTTTATCTTGGTTAAGATTTTGAATTTACCATCGTTTTATCTGTGGACAGATTTTATTATTATTGATGCTATTAAGATAAATCTTATTCATTTTTATTATTATTTAAAATATTAGATTTTTCATTAATTATTTCTTACTTATTAATATTCTATTAATTTTTTATCATATGTTTATTATTAGATAATGGATTGGTTTTCTTTTACTTATTTAAAGCAGTAACATTTTTTGGTTACTGATTTTCTTTATTTTCTATTTCCTTACCAATAGAAGACATACTTCTTGGCCCTTAAATTAATGAACTCATATTTTAATTTATTAACGGAATTTATAGTTAAGAAAGTATAGTGCTATTCTTTCTTAATAGACTTTTAAAGAGAGCGTCTTTAGTATTTGGGATTTGAGTTCTTGTTGAATTCAAGCTAATATTTGATGATGAATTCTCAGTTTATTTTTTAATTTACCCCCATTTATTATTCTCTGATGGTATTTTTTATTAACAAATTTGAGATAGCAAATTCATACTAGGTGAAGAGTGTTTAGGTAAAGCAGTGCTTTAATTTTAAGCTATTTTCATCATCTAATTCTTTAAATTATTAATTGAGCTATCTTATAAAAGAGAAGAAATTATCTTATTTTTTTCTTGGTTAGAGTAGTTTGCTTAGTTGTTAGTACTTTAATTATTACTTTAATTCTAATATTAAAATTCTCTTCTTAATATCTATCTTAAATTATTCTACGTTTTTTACTATAAACCATTATTATCTCCAGAGATTTAAGGCCTTGAAAGAGGTGAAGGATTTTACTTATTATCCCCTCTACTTTAAGGAGATGTTCTACTTGACAAAAAATTGCTTTAAGACCTAAAATGATGGGGCTTTTAGTTTTAGTTGGTGAATGATGGTGCGATCCTGTAAGTTTCAGGATCAATAACAGAAGCCTTTCTTTAGAGAGGGAATTTATTTTCTTTTTTTTCTCTGTTATTTAGCTTGTTCATTTCTCTATACTTTTTTATCAAGATTATTATTTTTCTAAATTAGGAACAAAACAATCACTATTCCAAAATAAATCAATTTCAAAATTTAAACTATATATAGAAATTCTTATAATTTGAATTGATTAATTTTTAAACTGTAAAACATAAATATCAATTATTGAAGAAGATCTTAATAATTAAATTTTTTACAATCATATTCTCATTATTGATATCATGCTTAGTTTAAAAATAATTCCTTTATTATTCTATAAAAATCACAATAAATCTATTCCTAATTCATTTTTAAAACATCAAAAATAAAATAATTATTTATTAATACAAAGTGAAGAAATTTAAAATTTGAGCTGGAATTTAAATATAAATTGAAAAAAAACCTTAATTTAAATAACAGGATAAAATTAATTTTGGAATTATTCAATACAAAATTGTTTAAGCTGATTTAAATTTATATTTTGCTATTTATTTTTTTAGAATTGTGATTTTTCCTTTTCTTTTTAATTAGTTAATTTATTTATTTCTTTTTTATTTGTTTTATTTTTAATTATCTAATTTTTATTATTTAATTCATTATTTTCTTTTATTTTTATTTTTTTAAATATTTTCTTTCTTATTTTTTCTTTTAAGATTATTCTAAGCATTGTCTGAGAAGTTTAGCCATAGATCTGTTAAAAGTGCCTAAAATCTGAATCAATTACCTAAAAGCTATTATTATTTTAAATCAGATAATATGATTTTTAAAAAGAGATATTTATTATGCTCACTGATTGTTTAATCATTGTTAATTTGATAGAGTTTTTTTTGATATTTCCACATACATGTTATGTATGATTTACTGGAAGCGTAAGATAATTAAAAAAGGGTATTAGATTTTCTAACAATGCTTTAAAAACTTATAATGCTATCGAACAGCTTTTATTTATTGGTGGAATTAAAAACTTTCCTTTTTTAATTATACTTTTCTTCAATTTTAGTTATTTTCTTTTTTTTTATAAAATTTGAATTTATTAGATAATTAATTAATTATATAAATATATTGAGATCTTAATACTTTTTAAGATGAAAAAGGTAACAAAAAAATGATCTTATTTTTGTATTAATTATGAATAAATATTTAAATTTTAATTTCAGTAAAATATCAAAATGATAAGAAAATCATAGAGTTTATGGCTTTTCTACTATAAAAATTTAATTTAAAAATTTTTACCAACTCAAATGAAAAATGGAGTAAAATATATTTTTGGAGTAATAACTTATTAAAAAAAATTATTATTGCATTAATAATAATAAGTTAATTCATTTCTACTTTAATTTTATTATTTATTTAATCTATATATCTATAAATTACAAAATTTCCCCTTTTTATAAGGAATGATGATATTCAATTTTAAAATTGGGTATTAGTAAAGTATAAATTAAGAATTTTAGGTATAAATTATTGAAAATAAAAGTAATTAATTTATTTTCTATCTTATCATTAGATAAATCTAATAAAATTATTGGAAGAAATACTTTATTATTTGAATGAAAAATAAAAATGAGATGTTGAAATTAATTGTTTTAAAGATTCTAAATATTTAAATTTCTAAAATAAATCTTGGTTATTATAAAATACGTCATTTTTAATATTATTGAATCAAACAAACATAAATTTAGTTGCCTATTTATTCTATTGAACAATTCTTATTAAAAAATAAATAGGTATTGTTAAAATATATTTTCAGGTATAATTGGGGTTGGGGTTGGGGTTGGGGTTGGGGTTGGGGTTGGGGTTGGGGTTGGGGTTGGGGTTGGGGTTGGG
>AHAN01001183.1:0-100083 GCA_000260095.1 Tetrahymena borealis
CCCCAACCCCAACCCCAACCCCAACCCCAACCCCAACCCCAACCCCAACCCCTAGAAATAACTTAATAAGAATACATTCGAAAACTGAATTATTTTTATTCCTAAAATAAAATAAAGATACCATTTATTTCAACTAATAATTCAGTTTTCTTCTTTTTAAAATTGAAATAATTCATTTATATTAAATATTAATGAGATATTATAAGATTTAATTTAGTTGTTAACTTATTTTTTGGAGGAATAGATATTAGTTTTGTAATATTTAGAAACTAAGCTTACAATATAAATATAGTGCTATAGAGAAAAAGTTGAGATTGGATATGATGTGAGTAAATTTTATGATATACATATATTAATATTTGAAATATGGAAATTTGAAATATTAAACAAAATAAAATCATAGAAAAACAAAGTTTTTAGAATAACTTAATACAAAATAATTTCCTGAATATAATTTATGCTCATTTAGCCTTCTTAGATTCCTTAACAGCCTTGATTTTATCTTGTAAGTCATCAAGCTTTCTAAGATAAGTAGTGTATCCATAGATACAGAGATTGACTGCAAGAACGTAGAAAGTAAGATAGAAGTATTTAAGAGATTTATTAAAGTTAACTCTAGTTTATTATTCAATAGCATGCATATCTTGATTTTGGTGATGATCGCTATCAATTTCTTGCTTTAAGTATTCAAAGTATTCCAAAGTTTAAGAGATAGAATGTAAACAAATGACCACAACTGCTACAAGGAATACCAATGAAGCTTTTTTGAATTCTTTGCTATATTTTGAGTGGAACAAAATGGAAAGTACAACCTTTCTTACTGTTTCATTAAAGGGAACTAATAAGAGTAAGAAGAAGTACAAGGTCTAAGCCATACCAATTAAGTAAACGAAATATGTCAATAACATTGCTACTTTTAACTTTTTATTAACTTTTTATTTTCAATTACCTTTTAATTAATTTTTGATGAATATATCTTTTATATAATGCAGTATTTGTTTTAACTACAATGCTTTTTAAATATATCTTTCTATGATTGTTTCTTAAGCTTCATCTGTATAGTTAGTTGATTAAAACCTAACATATAGATAATAATTATTTATTTATTTCATTCTCTTAATTCATATATACTATTCAAGATAAATTATTCACACGTACAATTCATTGATTATAAAGGTAATTAATTTACCTCCGTCTAACTATTCTTATCAATTTTATTTATCAGTATCGAGTCAAATTACCTTATTAGAATATTTGGAATAGAAAAACTCTATAAAACACTTACATTTTTTATTAACTCTTTTCTCATCATTTATTAATTCTAAAAGTTTATAAATTATTTTTTCAAATATGTTAGTTAAGGAATCTAAATTATTATTTGTAAGTTAATAAAGAAATAATGCTAATCCTCTTATTCCTCTTATTCGAGACACAAACCACTAAAATTTTTAACTATTTAAACTAATTAAAAACTTAATATATAGATTTAAAATAGGTATAAAATAAATTAAAAAAGTATTACAATATATAAATGATATAATACAGGTTTAAAAATGTAAATTTCTTATGATAAAATAATTACTAAAAAATTTTATTATTATCTTATTTAAAAGTTGATTGAGCAAAGTTATTTAGCAAATAATTAGACTTTTGTCTTTAAGTAAATAAAAAACTTATTTAGTGTCTCTTTAAATTAAAAAAAATACTTATTTATACTTGTTTTTAATTAACATTTAATAATAAAAGAGGGGATAGTATTGGAGATGCAGGAGCTTGCAGTTTAGGAATAGGGTTAGCAAAATGTCCATTACTTACTTCAATTTCTCTTCATTTGAGGTAAAATTTAAATTCTTTTTGCCTATACTTTCTTACACATTTTTTCTCTATCATAATATTTTTATATAATTGTTTTAAAAATAAAAGAGGAAATAAAATTGGAGATGAAGGTATCTGTGGTTTAGGATAAGGTTTAGGAAATTGCTCTAATCTTACAACATTAGCTCTTCATTTGAGGTAAAAATAAATATTATTTGATTTCACTTTTCTATTTTTATATTTTCATTGCAAATTTAAATTACTTTAATTTTTTAAATTTAAAAGTGTTAATAACATTAAAGAAAAGGGTGCTTGTGCTTTAGGATTTGCATTAGGAAATTTCTCTTAGCTTACAACTTTAAATCTTTATTTATAGTAGATTTTTTAATTATTTCATTTCTTTCAATTTATGTTTATTTTTTCGATTATATTTTATAAAAGTGAAAACTACATTGGAGAAAAGGGAGCTAATGGTTTAATTTAAGGAATCAAAAATTTTAAATATTTAACTACTTTATTTCTTGATTTATAGTAAATTATTTTTTTATTATTTTAATCTTACATTCCAAAATTATCCTCTTTATATTATTATTTTTATTTATTTGATTATACATAAAAGTGGTAATGATATTGGAGATTAAGGTGTTTTTTATTTAGCATAAGGATTAAGAGATTGTTCCTAACTTACTGTATTAACAATTGATTTGAGGTAAGACTGACTTTATATAAATATTGAACTTTGACAAAGATTTAATTTTTTTTTGTTGCAATTTCTCCCAAATTCATTAAAAGATTCAATAAAATTGGAGAAAAGGGAGCTATTAGTTTAGGATCAGAATTAGGAAATTGCTCATAACTTGCTTAATTAACTCTTTTAATGATGTAAAATTTTATTAAACTTTATATTTCTATATATTTTTATCTTTTTTCATATCTAACACTTTTAATGTAAAAGTGGAAATGATATTAAATAACAGGGAGCTCATGGCTTAGGATCTGGATTAAAAAATTGCTTGCAACTCACTACAATAATTCATGATTAATAGTAAAATTATGTATTATTTAAATATTCTTCTATTTTAAACAAACTTATCCTCAAATTAGTTATTTCAATAATTCAATTTATTAATTAATAATAATTAAAGTAAAAAATATACCCGCATTCTAAAATACAATCTTATAAGAGCTAGAAAATTAGTCCACATTCATTTAAAAAAGTAAATATTAAGATATAAATTTTAAAGATTAAATATATTTTTTTTATATCAAATATAGATAATGAATTCAAATGAAGGATAAATAGTGATAAGAACATAAATAAAATATTTATTTAACAAATATTAAGTAAAAAATATATAAAAATCAACTCTAT
Source organism: Tetrahymena borealis (assembly GCA_000260095.1). Lineage (NCBI taxonomy): Eukaryota > Ciliophora > Oligohymenophorea > Hymenostomatida > Tetrahymenidae > Tetrahymena > Tetrahymena borealis. Next base: position 3,188 of record AHAN01001183.1, read on the forward strand.
TTATGGTAAACAAATTAACATTTCAACTAATTTTAATAGTTTTTTTTGTTACTATCGTCTATTTATATAATTTATTAGAAATCCTGTTTAACTTCAACCTATCCCCTCCCCTATATTGGGCATATAATATATTGAATCTTTTAAAATGTATTGTTGATTTATAGGGTTAAGAAATTTCAAAATAAATTAAATCCTTTATTAATAAATGACATTATGGATCTATTGTATTGCCTAGATTTAACAGATAGAGTTTTAATTTTATAAAGTTGATATCTATCTATCTGGATAATACTATCTATAGTTCTTAGAGTATTTAATAATATATCTTTTTATTTAGGATAAAAGATTCACTTTAATCTTTTAGAGAAATTTCTCAGGTTCTTTGATGAATCTTTGTTTCAGTAGTTTTTAAAATTTCTATCATTTAATTAAAAATAAATTAGAAAAGTAATATATAAATAATGTAGGTTTGGAGAAGATTTGTAGGAAAATAGCTATCTTTGAGTAGCTAAACTATTCGCTATTAATTTTCAAATTAGCCAAAAGATGGTTTTGAATAATTAAATAGACCAAAGGAAGATAAAAATGTAGATCATAAAGCAGAAACTTGTTAGAATCCTGATCATTTGCATAATGTTGATAAAGTTAAAAGATAATAATAGTTCGAAGAAAAAATGACACCAGAGGAATTCGAAGCTTTAAAGAAGGAGCATGAGAAATTTTATTAATAGTAAGAATAGATGAAATAATAGCAATAGGATTTAGCTGAGAAATTAGAGAAATTTCGTCCCAAATACGAAGGTTCTATCTATGAATTGAATAATGCTGAAAAGTATGTAGAAGATTAGATTCGTAAATTCGATTGGACAACTTATGTGATATCGAAGTATTATCCTTCTCAATTAAGAAATGCTTTCTTTACTTTGAATTACTACAATATAGAGTTAATGCGTATTCCCGAAACTACCAAAGAAGTTACTTTGATTTAAGGCAAATTAGATTTCTGGTAGGAATCAATTAATTAAATATATTAAGATTAACCTATGAAAGAACCTGTTAGCGTTTGCCTTCATGACGCTTGCAAAAAGAATCCTCTCTCAAAGAATCTCTTAATTAAATTAATTAATGCCCGTAGGTATGAAGCAGACCACCCTCGTTTGAATAATATTTCAGAATTATCTTTTTTGGCTGAATAAATTAGAACTAATATGATTTATTTAAATCTATAATTGCTTAGAATTGACTATAAAGATAACTTGGCTGTTCATTAAGCAGCTTCTCATGTAGGTAGATGTTTAGGTATTATCGATTATATCAAGAGAATTCCTTATAACCTTCGTAAGTACAGATTATACATGCCAGAAGACATTAACAGAAAATATAACGTTTCCGTAAGAAATCTTTGGGATAGAGTTGAAGGAAAGCCTAAAGACTAACTTTTTGATGTTGTCTTAGAAGTTGCTTCATATGCAAAGAAATCTCTTGATGATTCTAAAGTTTATCAAAAAGACTTACCTCCCTAAGCATTCCGTGCATTTTTACATGCTGTTGATGCTGAGTAATATCTCATAGACCTAGAAAAAGCTAATTTTAATGTATTCGATAGATCTCTTAATGCTAACAGCTATCTTTAATTACCTCTCCAAGTCTTTTCAGCTGCTAAAAATAAGAAATTCCTCTATCATGATAAATGAACTAAGTTTTAATATTCCATACTCTATTCTGTTCACTATTTATTTTTTATATTCTTAATACATTTTATAATCCTTATATTTCAATCTTTCATTCTTTTTAGAAAATTCCTTAATTATTTTATATAAACTATTCCATAAAAGCAATTAAACTTACCTACAATAAATACGTATAAAATAATTATTTATTTATTTAATAATTAAAAATAAATATTTATACGATTAGAGAATAGAAATTATTAAATCAATTGAATTAATAATATCTTTATTACTTTATTGCTCTTAATACTGTATAAAATTAACTACTTTAATAATAATTTAAAAGAAATAATTATTATTTAATTAGTTAATAAATAGAAATTAAATATTGATTTTGAGAAAAAAGTGAGATAAAAATGATAATAAGAAGTTTATCTGAAGTAAAATTGATTATGTAGAGCTGCAAATGATTATTTACATTCAAATATTTTCTAAACAAAAAGATGATAATAGAAAAATAAAATAAAATAGATGAACTTTAAATTCTTTTAAGGCAAATCAATCAATATAAATCTTTAACTATATTTGTCAATCTAATTTTATTTTTATAAACCAAAGAAAATAAAATATTGGTGTATAAGGTTCACTCGAATTATCAAATTTATTAGCAAAAAACCTTTAACTGAAGAGTTTAACTTTAGATTTAAGGTAATATTCTTTCTATTAATTATTATTTCATTGTTTAGTATAAATCCTTAAGATGGAATAGCTTAGGTGATGAAGGTTTATCAAACTTAGGCACCGGTATAGCATATTGTGTTAATATAACTACTCTAAACTTAGACTTACAGTAATTTATATTAAATCAATAAGTTTAAGAAATATATTTTATTATTTCATATATTATTTAAGGTCAAATAATATTACTAATTATGGAGCCTATAATTTAGTTTCATAATTAACTAAATGCAAAAATATGTCATCTTTAAATGTAAACTTATCGTAATTACTGATTATTAATTATCCTTTAATTATTGACACAAAATATTTTATTGTAAAAATAAGGGAAAACTTAGCTTGTAGTCTAGGAGCTAAAATTGCAAAACTTGACCAACTATCTATTTTATGTTTGGATTTATCGTAAATATTATTATCTCTTTGTTATTTTCAAACATTAATAAAAATTTCATATTTAAGTTCTAATAATATTGGTGATTCAGATGTATCAAATCTTGGATAAGAAATAAGAGGATGCTCCAATTTAACAGATTTAACTCTTAAATTTTCGTAAAAGAATATATTCATAACTATTTCGACAATAAATTAAATAATTAAGAGGAAATAAAATAGGTCATTTTGGTATAGCATGCTTAATTTAAGAGTTAAAAGCTTGTGAGTAATTGAGCCTACTAAATCTATAATTTCTGTAAATTCTTTCCTTTTTAAATACTATTTTAAATAACTAAAAAATGATAAAGCTCTAATAAAATTGGAGATTAGGGAGCCTTTAAATTGGGTTCTGGATTATCATAGCTTCTAAATCTTTCATAGCTGAATATTGATTTAAGGTAAAAAAACTTAAAATGGAATCCAATAATTTATACAGTTTTATTTACTTAATATTGACTTTCTTAATTTATTTAATCTATAGATGGAATGATATAGGAGATAAAGGCTCATCAAGTTTAGGTGCTGGATTAGCTAAGTGCTTTAACTTAACTTCACTATTAATAGAATTAAGGTTAAAATAATTTATTTAGTAATTAAAATATTAAAATTGATTTATAGATGGAATAATATAGGAGATGATGGTTAGTATTAATTATTAAAGGGTTGTGGAAAGTGTTAAAAACTAAAATTACTAAACCTTGATTTATCGTAAAGATTTTTAAATCTAATATTTAATTGCTTTTAAAATATAATTTAATAAAGTACAAATAAAATTGGATACTTAAATAAATCTTAATAAATACCTTAACTTTCAAATTGTACTAGTCTAACTTAATTAAATCTAAATCTATCGTAATCAATTATCATTTTATTTATATTCTATTTAGTATAAACTCGCTTGTTTGAGAACTCTCTAGTACCTTCAAGAATATTTTTAATCGCTGGGAGGTTATTTTATTTAGGGGATGATTAAAAAGAAGGAGTTTATGAGGAATATAAAATTGTAATATAGAATAATTAATTAATAAATTAAGAGTGAATAAAATTGGAGAGCAAGGAATATCTGCTTTATGTTATGGAATTTTGTAAATTCTATAATTAGAAACTTTAAAATTGGACTTATCGTAAGTTTATTTGCTTCTTTCGATTATTATTTAAATACTATATTATTTTATTAAGGTCTAATAATATTGATGATTAAGGATCTACAAAGTTAGGAAATGAATTATCCAAATGCATGAGTCTGATTTTCTTAAATATTGAAATAAAGTAACATTAATACCTTATTAAATTGAATGGGACAAATTAAGCAATTAATAAAAATAAATAATAAAAATTTTCTTAAAAATATAAAATGTTTTAATTTAATTATAATAGGTGGAATAATATTGGAGATAATGGTGGAATTAATCTAGTTACAGCCTTAGCAGCAACCAAAAATCTTAAAAGTTTATATCTAGATCTTAGGTAAATCTTAATAAATTAATTAAATAAATTAATCTATTAATTAATTATTTCTTTAATTATAAATAGGGCAAATAATATAGGAGAGTAAGGAACAATAAAATTGGGCACTTTATTTAAAGCATATACTAATCTAAATTCTTTATCATTCTTATTGTAATAAGATTATTTTTTATCAAACAAGCTTTAATATAAAAATTACTTTTTATAAAAAAAATAGGATAAATTAATCATGTTCATCCTTTTTAAGACAAAAATTAATGAAATTAAACAAGCTTGTTAATTTATTTTGTTGTTGATTTAATCAAATTAAATTTTATGATTTAAATATTGTATCTACATTTTTACTAAATAATACAAATGGAAATAAAATATCTCTTTGTTAACTTATTAAAGAAAAATATTAATACATTTTTAAAGAGTATCTATCTGTCTGTTAAGTTAATAACCAATTTACAATTACTTGATTTCATGAAGAAAAAGATGAAGTTATAAAATTTTTAATGTCTTTTAGTACTTAAACGTGTATATACATACATAATAATAAAATTAATGATTTTAGATTGATCTATTTTATAATTAAATAAATATTATTTTAACGGTTTTGACTATTTTAAATTAAATGTAAAGTAAATTCATATCTATATCAAATTATTGTTGGTATTTTATAGATATTAATAGTCTGAGTTCCAGTTAAAAAATAAAATTTAATGACAATTAATTGAATTTACATTATTGATAAATAGGCTTTTATCACCATTAGATTTTACTTGTTATAATATGAATAAAAACAAATTTAACTATATGAATTAGATAGATTCTGTTTGATAACAAACAACACATATTAATAAAATTGTTTGAGAAATTAATGCAAACAAACAAGATAAAAACACACTTTAATTATTTTGCTAAAGAAATATTAAATATTTTTTGTGGTAATTATAAAAGTAGCACTAATAAAGCAAGATAAAATGAAAGCAGAATGGAATTTTAAAAATGTAGGAACTAAATTGAAAATCAAATTAGAAAAAATTATAATTTACATTAATATTATAATAATTAGAATGCTATTGGTTCCTGTGCCAATAACTAGAATTAAACAGCAGGCAGTTATTAGAAAAACTACTAAAAAAAGGTATCAATGTTGAGGCGCCCTTAGGGATCGAGTAATAAAAACATTAATTGATTAATAAATAAAAAAAGAAAGTATTAAAGATGATATTTACATGATTTATTTATAATAATAATAGAATAAGCTTATCAGCAGTTTAAAGAAGCAAGAGTATAATAATTTTAATTCTTTTCTCTTTTGAATTCTATTGGCTTTGTCCTAAAGATCATTATTAATAGCTATGATAATAGGGATAAATGTTGGATATTTATTAAAGAATTAATTTATTTTATAGGATATGACTGAATATACAAAAGATAAGATTAGAGAGAATTATGAAATGTATGAAAAGGGATAGATAGACAAAGATCTGTTGAAAAGAAATATTAAACATAAATTATACTTGCCAATTAATGAAAAAGAAATAGACTTAGCAATCTCATAAAATAAATTTGATTTCAAAGTACTTCTCAAAGTAATAACAAATCAGCATCATGAATTCAAGAATTTATTTAATGATTAAACAGGATTATTAAATATCTAATGCACTTTTATAATCTAATAGAATGTAGACAACCAAAAATATATCTCTCAATCTCCTATTCGTTAAGGGAAAATTCAATCTTACAATTTAGCAGACAACACAGTAACAAATTTTTAACAAAATTGTTAGAGCAAATACTTGTTAAACTTAATTACTTATAGTGGTATTTAAAGTATTTTTATTTTAAAGGAAGTGTAATAGTCTATGAATTTGAAGAATTATAGATCATTGAATGAAGGACCAACAAATAATGGCAATAGAATAAGTGATAAAGGTAATCGCAAAATATCTTTAACTTCTACTTAATAGTTTAATTTTATTTCAACTATTTAATAGAGGAATGTATAGGCATGATCAAGGATTTCATCGATGGGTACTTAGATAAAGGAAATTTACTCAGAAATCTTAAAAAGTTAGATATACACACACAAGAAGTAAGCTCAATTTTTTTTTTAATAATATTTTAAGTCTTTATAAAACTATGAAAAAGTAATATATTTATCTAGTTTTTAGTTATTTGATAATAAGGATATTAATAATGACAGATATGAACCTAACTCCTTCTAGTAACTTGGATCAAAGGTTCTTCGTTAATTTAGGTAAATTATTTTAAATAGAAATAGCTTGATTTTATCCTTATATTTTTGAATAATAGAGAAAGGGACAGTAGATCTAGAGAGAATTAGACTTTGAATTAATAGAAAATCATTGAAAGATGTCTAACAGAGGAGAATAAAGATTATCTTAAATCATTTAATTAAACAGAAAGTATGTTAAATAGTAATCAAACTAATAGGAAATTCTAATTTTATATTTTACATCTAGATTTACCAAAATTCAATTATGAAGAATAAGAGGATTAATTTATTAAAGAAGAGATGAAATATGATTTTGTAAATGGGCAAGTGCGTTTAAAATTAAAAAAAGTTTAGGAAAGATGTCCTAGTGCATGCAAGACTAATGGAGATATTATCACTTGGAAGGGATAGGAGAGAAATATTGAGAGAGAACAGGCAATACAAGACAGAACATTAAAAATTAAAAAATTTTAGTAATCTAAACAGTTATCAAGTGACTAGCTTAAACAGCACTTAGCTGAAGATTCTAATTTTAATCAATTCTATACTCCTTCATCCTCTACATTTTATAATTCCAAAAAGAAAAAAAACACTCAAAACTAATCTGCTTACTTATCTTATAATAATTACAATAGCAGTGGATAGAAAAATTATTTTAGAAATGATAGTGAAACAACTTCTACGACTTACCAAGATAGCATAATATCTAATAAGTCAAAGAATCTCAGAGATGAAATAGCACAAAGAAAAATACACATAAGAAATCTGTAACATTTTTGCATTCTTACTAAAATAAATATTTTTTAAAGTTCATAAATTATTTAAAATGTTGGTTTAATTTAATAAATTCTATTGAATTTAAAATGGGGTATGAATAAATAAAAGTGGATATATTTCACTTTCTGTAAAGCTTCAAGATTAAATAAGATGAGTAGAATTAATAGTAATACACTGTAACAAACATGATTTAGTATCAAAGATTATTTTTATTATCAATTGTAAAGAAAAAAATAATTAATTAAATAAATACAATAACACCAGCCTACCCCTTTCTTCTAGATATTAGAGCTTTGTAAATTTTTAGAAAAGACTTTTCATTAATGTTTAAATATTTTAGGAATTCATCAGTTGGAGAGTTAATGAACGATAGCTACAATAAATAGGTTAATAATTGCTCATACATGTAATGATAATCGAATTTGGATAAAAAAAGACATTATTAGGATAAACCAATTGTTAAATTCAATTGCTATTTAAATGGAAATTTCTGTAGAAAAAGGATTTAATGAGAGTGCTTGCCTATCTTTATTTTGTTTAATAGAAGAAATTTAATAATTTAAGTGTAAATGAAATTGGTTGATAAAAATGCCTAAAAATAATATATTTAAATTAAAAGAAAAATGCATCTATCATCTGTATCTATCTATCTATCAATTTATCTTTCTATTTCTCTATCTGTATATAATAATATTCTTAATAATTCACATTAGATTATTCAATAATCTAAATAATTTAGCTATTAAATCAATCATTCTTTTACTAAGTTATGATAATCAAACTGATTATTTGATACTTTCTATCTATCTACAGGAAGTATTTATGCAACTCAAATAAATGTATTTTAAGATAGAAGCGACGAGTACTTTACATTCAAAAAGTGTAAATTTTACTTTAAATGACTGGTTTTAATAAAATTAATTTGGAACTAAGAAGAGTTAAAAGTATTGAATTATATATTTAGTAACAACTTATATGGTTAAAAATGAAAAAAATCTACAATTATGGTCTAGTTCACAAAGTATGGCAATGAACCGATAAAGTTGAATTTTATCTAGTAACAGAGTAAGAATAAGAAATAAATGCATATTTTTTTGTTATAATTAATGAAGGGAAAGTTTGAATTAATGATTGGAATAGTTCGACAAAAGTAATAATTAATTGTATATAACTAAATTAATACTGTTATAAACATGAGGATAGATAGTACTAAAAATGAAATGCATAAACTGCGTATCATCATTTATTGTTTTTTTAACCATTTTTTACCAATGCTTTCATTATTAAATGACTTTTATCTTTCTTACTTGCCTAGGTAGGCAGTCAGACATTTATATTTTTATATTCAGACACTTCATTCTTTTGCAGTGCTAAGGTATGTAAATTATTTGTATAGACCCCTATTCATTCAGCAATATTTCTCTTGAATGGAAAGTTACTCATTTATTTCACTTATCATAAATCAATTACTTTCGAGTTTGTGATAATTCTTGATAATTTCAAAAATAGCCAAATTACCTTCACTCTCTATAATACTTTTCTTACATTTCTCAAATTTCTTTCAAATTAAATTGACTCATTAATCAATCCTTCATGTTTAGAAACCGGCTAGCTAGGATATAATAACCATCTTTACTCTTGTTGCATTTATTTCAACTTGCAATTCTATCTCTTCATATTTATTTTATACATCGTCTTATAAAATATAATATTCACAGAGATACTTTTAATTGATAAAATATTTTATCCCTTCTAAAAATGAAGAATTTATTCTCTTTAAAATTGAAAGGAAGCAATCTTGATTGCTTAAAAATACAAAAGATGGAATTAAGATTCCAATAATATTATAAAATTAAAAATTGTTAAATATTGAGATATTAAGTAAAAAGAATGCAGAGGTAGAATTATTATTTTAATAGAAGAGTACATATAAATGTTACATTGTTTTTCCTTTTTTAGAATATTTCTCAAATTTATAATATTATTAACATGAAGTGATAGAGGTAAATAGTAAGGCTCTATTAAGAGAAGAATGATAGAAAGGATAGAAAAAAATGAAAAATATTATGAAAAAGAGAGTGATTATCTATAATAATATTAAAATGAGTGTGTGCGTACGAGATCAGATATAGTAGACGTTTGTTATCAATGAAGAAACAAATCAAAAGAGGCTGGGAGGATTAAATTGTAAAGTAAAGTATATAATTTCAGAGATGGCTGATGACATTCATTTTGTTAGTATTTATTTAGAGGTTTCAGTAGTATTGATTCAAACATTACAATTGAATTCGTGAAAATTAAGTGCTCAGATTCTTAAAGCATCAATTTTTGTCTTTTTAATTTTTTCATTATTAAGATTTTATAAAGCTTACACTTTTCCCAGTCGAAATAAAACTTTCCAAAAACCCCTTTCTAATATCGGCTTGTAGATCATCTCAACTTTTAATAAAGCGTCATTCATAAGTGGAGACCTTTGCAAAATAAAATAGTAAAACTAAATAAAATAATTATAATAATACAAAATAGCATTCTTTTTTTTAGAATTCTAATGATTTTATTTTATTATTTCTGCTTTAATGAACAAAATGTTTGCAGAGTTTGACAAAATCTATACCAGTATTCAAATATAAGGAATACTTTTATCCTTATTATATAAGTAAAATGAAAAATTTTTAAATATGTAGAATATTTAAATGAAATTATGAAGAATATTAATGAAATGATTTTTATTTCTATTAATCTAAATCTATTCCAGCTACCTCATAGGCTAGCTAATTGATAGTATTTACTTCTTATATTTTATTAAATACATCCATTCATTAATACTTTCATTTGGATAATCAAAAGATAATATTATACTTGAAAAATATATCTAAATAGATTTTGCTAATTGATAATTTCTTATTATACTTAAAGCCATAAATTCTTAATGGATTGATCTATTTTCTACTTGTAATTGCTGCTAGAATTCATAAGAAAAAGAGTTAGTTTCTTTGTTCTAACAAATTCTTAAAACCTTACAAAGCTGCAATATTAGATTTCAACCAAAGTGCTAATTAATTCCTTACTGATAATTACTTTATTATTGATTGTATATTAGTATTATTAATTTTATAGAAGTCTTAGCAGCCACTTAAATAAAACAATTGCTAAATCTGTCTCAAAATATTATTAATTTATATTGTCAATTGTAATATGCGAAATTATGGTATAGTCTATCTCATTTACCTCAAAAGAAAATACATATTTTCCAATAATGCTTTTAAACTAAAAATTTGTTACTTTATTAAATCAAATTAAAATTTTTGTCATTTTACTCTTATTAATGAATTGCTTATTTTTAGAGTTTAATTTAAGCAGTGTTTTATCTCGAATTCAAGCCTAAGTTATGCCAATCATCACAAACCACTAAGATATTTTGTATTTATATTTGATATTATATAAAATAACTAAATTAAAATAGGAATAAAGAGATGAATGAGTTATCTTGTATTGAATTGATTAGTCATTACACCCTGGTCACCAATAAAGAATAATCTTCGTAAATATAAATTAAAAGTTGTATAATATAGTTAAAATTTCCTTTTTGATTCATTTATTTTTATTATTTTGCTAAAAATTTGTCTCTCCTTCAATTGTAATAAGAAAAATTTATTGGGACAAAATTTAAGTTTAGGATAATCAGAAAAAGCTAAAGAAATTTGAGTAAACTCCTAATTAATATAATTATACCAAATATTAACTGTAATTTAATAGATATTGATGGATGCTAATAGAGTTTTTATATCTGTAAAGAGAAGGTAAATACCAAGAAAAAATGGTACTTATAAATAAAAATTAGTATTTTTCAGAATATTTTAATAGTTTTAATGGATTTATTTTATATTTATCATTTATATTGCAGATTTAAACATAAATAAATACTTCTTATTAAAAAATGAAACTTAAATACAAAATAAAGGTGCAAAAAAATAATATGAAAATGATATTTATTGCTAATGGTATTTAATAAGCTTATGTAGTGAATGAGATGATACAAATTAAATGAGAAGAGTAATAAATACTAATTAAAATATAGATGAGTGTAAGAAAAATACAGTGTATGGAATTGTGTAAATTTATAGAAATGAATGAGTTTAATATAATTGATCAATAAATTAATGAGGAGAAAGAAATTGATTAAGTAAGTAAGAAGATATAGTGCTTATTTAGTTTTTTATGGGAGATATTGATTGATTCAAACAATCTATTCAATACTGCTTGCTATAAAATGGTTAGATACTATTCTAACTACAGTTGAATTAGACTATTCCATTGACTTACTTGTAGTTTATAAATATATTAATTGTTAAATCATATGGTGTATCTATTTCACTTTTATAACAGTAAATCATTGAATTTCATTTATTTTTAAGTTATTTTATTTACAATAAAGAGTTAGTAATCTCAATTAGAAGAGATGAATCTAAATTTGCAAACTTTAGAAGGGTCATATCCAAGAGATTCTTCTTTAAAGAAGTGAGTTGCAAGATAATCAACTTCAGCTTTAGAAAGTAATCTTTTCTTGTTAATAGGTTATTTTTTTTATGGTTCTTCTGCTTATTCACCTTATAATTTAGAGAAAGTAAAGAATACTGATCCATTATCACCAAGAGCAATTTCAGCTTAAGATTAAATAACCTATTTTATAATATTTAATTTTTTTTAGGGGGATTTATTAATAGGAATGTAAAAGTAAATTGGGTTTGTAGACAGATGGATAGATACATCTTTTTTTAATAGGATAAGCTATATTCTTTTATTATTCTTGTGAAAATTGTATGGTCTTTTACATTAAAGGATTGAAGAATTAATTCAGTCAATTTCTTTACTGTTTTATTTGATATTACACTTAAGCAAATTTAATTCTAATTTAATGAAAACAAGTATTAGCTTTATTTAATATTTGCTTTACCAATCATTTCATTTTGCTTAAAACTAAGTAATTATCCTATTTAATTTGTTAGTTTGTACTTATTCTGTTTATATATTATTTGCAAGCAGAAATAATTTGGTTATAGTGTGTTACTTAACTTTTAAATCATGACAATTATCATTTTAAATTAAATACTATCTATCTTAAAAATCTCCAATTGTTTAAAATTCATCACAAAGCCTATTTAATTTTATTGTGACAAAATCAAAATATAATTAATAAATTATTACCTGTCCTTTACAAGAAATCAAAGATACTTCTGCAGTATTATCCTTTCCTTAGTTGAAGTTACTGGTATCATTTGTGTCATCTGATTTATCATTTTAATGTTCCACATTTTCAAGAATCAAAGACAGTATATTATTCAAGAAGTGTTTATAATTTTTAGTTAGAGCAATTCTATTATGATATAAATTTCTTTGTTAATTAAATATTCATTTTTTAAAATTTATTTTACTCTGGCAGTCCTAAGAAAGAAGCTTATTCCACAAATTCATTGATCTCCCATCCAAGTATTTTGATTAAAGCATAACTTAAGTGAATGAGTAGTTGTTAATTTTAAACAGAAGAATCTTCATTTTAGTATTTCACATTTTCTAAAATGACAAAGTATTTGTTGTTTTCAGCAAATCTAGAAACTTATGCAGATTGAAGATATTTAAATTGAATTTTATTTTTCTTTTTAGAATTTGTTGTATTTTGAGTATTCTATACAGCTTGTTAGGATTTTCCATAACTACTGGGATCACTTTACTTTACGAAAATTTAAGAGTTTCCTCTTACAACATCATTTACTAAATCATTCAATTCGACAAACTTCTAAGATAAACTTGTGTTAATAGGTGAGTTGAGTTGATTTAATTTATTAGAGCTTTATTTAATTAACCATTAATTAATTATTAATTGAAATGTATGTTTTTATAAATGAGTAGTTACCATTCTGAAAGAGAGTTAGAGAGATTAGTGTTTTAACGCAAAGCAATAGTAACAGTTTGCAAACTTTTATTAGAAATAGCATATAGGGGATAATGAGTTATATTAATTGAAGAGAAAATTGATTAAATTCCCTCAGGCTCGTTTGCTAATTGATTTACATTCACTGGAAAATTAAACTATTGAATTAAAAGGAAAATTAGGTTAAGCTTATTTATAATAGTAATTTATTTGATTAGCCTTCTAAAAGTTGGCATTAATTTAAAGTAATAAAGAAATTTAATGTTATATGATGCAATTATAAAGATAATTTAAATTATAATCTAAAATTTTAGTGTTAATTACATATGGAAGACAAAAAGCTTTGGATTCAAGAGAACGTGAATCGGTTTTTTCTAGATTTTTTATTTATGAGGTTTCAAAATTGCGGAATAACTTGTCTTATTTTTTTTATTATTTCTTTGATATTATATTATTATTGTTGTTGGTATTATTATTGCTAGTGAAGCTGGTACTATTAGTCTCTTCAAAGGGGATGATGGTAGTTTGAGAATAAGTCCTTTGTTCTTCTTAAGATTTTTTTCTGTATTAATGCTATTTTTTGGCTGATATAGGAGAGCTAGTTTATTATTGAGTAGAGCTTAAATATGATCTACGCTTTATTTAGTATTCATCTTGTTCTATTCCTTGGGAATTTCCTGAAGAATCTCTATCTTCAGGGTAAGAATCTAATTAAAAGCAAAGCTTGGCATTGGATTTTCTTAAATTGTAAACACGTTCCATTTTTTTGTTTATTTGTAAGGATGCAAAATTGCTTATATAAATTTAATGATATTGGAAATGCTGATCTGATTGAAGTTCTGTTGATAGTATTATATTTTTGTGAGACTGAGTAATATACGATTACTTTTTATATATTTCCTTAAGACTTAGTATTTTTTAATATTTTTTTTGGGGTTCTACCGAGAGTTATGAATTGTTTGTATTGAAATATTAATAATGAAAATTTTGTTATCCTTCGACTTAATAGCTTTTTAGATTAATTCAAATGAATACACAAAGATAGAGAGCATTCTTACTAATTTAATTTATCAGTTTCTGATTGAATTACTATAAAATTAATAAAAGCAGAAAAAAAACAAACAAACAAACTTAATTAATTTCAGATGATAACTCTTTGTAATTATTGTTTGGTATATTCCGATTTGTTTATGCAATACGTAACTAATAAATTCCTACAACTGGTGTATACTTCTTGCCTTACCCCTATTAAGACTATCTCAAAATTTGTTTAAATCAAGAAATTCTAATTTAATAACAAAACATTTACAAATATTGTAGTAAATCCATCATCCTTACTAACTAAATCCCTTATTATAATATACTTTGCACTCATTTATTGTAATTTTAATCATGTTCATTTTAATTTTTCCATTTCTTTTTTTAAAAACTATAAATTTATATTTGTTAAAAATTTTCAAATTTAAATCTACAAAATAATCATAAAAAGAAAAGGCAAAATAAAGAAATATCTATTGAGTAAAAGATATAAGCCTTTAATTTATCCTATAAATTGAGCTAAAAGTAACAAAAATTGATCTAAATTGAAATGAGTATACCATTTTTCTATGTTTAGGAAGATACTTACACTTTGTATCGTAAAATGAGAGTAAAGCGCAATTTAACAAAAAATCCAATCCAGTTTATTGATACAATTCAATCAATAATAAATTATAACCCCAGAATAAATAATTTCAATTCTAGTTTTATAAATATTCACTTGTTTAGTAAGGAATTTGGAATACTTAACTGCATTTAAATAATTTAAAGAAAGTATTTTATCTAGAAAAAATTAATATTTTAGCACTTACAATTACTTTTCAGCAGATAAATTGGCTTTACAGGGTAGGTATACACATTTTAAAAGAGTTAACAGAAGATAAAAGAAAGATGTTACTTTTGATGTAAATTATTTATTTTTCTTATTATTTCATTTTAATGTTTGTAACCTAAATTCATTTAGCAAATTGACTGAAGTACGAGATACTATTATTTTGATATTTTAAAAGTAATTATTAAAGTATATCACTGTTCTAATCATGCTTTCAAATTTTCAGTTTAATCTTATTCATTTACTTTTCATCATACTAATTAATTGATCCACTTTCTCTTTAATAACAAACTAAACTTAAATTTTAAATAAAAAATTAGTAAGTATTTTAATTTTGGAAAGTATTCATCACCATTTTATTTATTAAATACCAATAAGTAGAAGATATAAACATAATTCTTACTTATGAATTTAAGGCAGTTAATGTATAATTAAATATTCCTAAAATTTATTTATTAAACTAAAGTAAACATAATTAAGCATTAGCAAACTTAAAATCTTAAATTGAATAACTTGAAAGCTTAAATACATTTAGATGCACCATTGTTTTTTTATCTGGGTAATAAGCTATTTAAAATCTAAAATATTGTAAATGCTTACTAGAGTTATCGGAAAATAACAAAACAGGTAGAATTCATAACGCACAAATAAATTAATAGTACATTTTATAATTCTTACTGATACAAAATAGTTAAAATTGAGTGAAATTTTTTGAAAGAGGAATCTATAATTAAATGAGTTTTAGTCTTTATAACATGACAAAAAATGTAAATAAATTGCCCTATTAAATTAATTCTTTCTTAAATTCAGTAACATCATTATGATAGTAAATCAATTTAATAATACAACATATTAATTATATATTCTTGAAATTATAAAATTACTACTTAAATTTAATTTACCTCTACGTTTCACCATAAACGTTATTTTATAATTTAAATAATCTAATAAATATATGAATAGCAAACATTAATTATCTACAGAGAACCTTTCTAGGTTTAATAAACAAATTTTTTCTTTGTTAATTTTTCTTTAATTTATGTTTCATTTTAGATATACTTTTACTCATATAATAAAGATGATGATAATCGTAAAGATAGATTTTAAATACTATTGTAAAGTAACTTAAATATACTAAAGCTAATTAAAAGAAATTTAAGTATTCCAAAATCATTTTTAACCTATATTTCCTTCTTAGAAATGGGGTGAAGATGATTATATAGGAAGATTTAGATTATATTATAAAAAGTTTCTACATACAATCTGAAAAATTATGAGAATATATTAAATCAATTAGAATATGCTTATGAAATTAATGATAATTTAAAGAGCTGTAACGAAATTATGTATTTAGAGGATTTAAATATTATTAAATAATAAGAATTACTATTTTTTAAAATTAAACTTACATTTTTGAAAATATATCATGATCTATACACAAAAATGTTATAACTTACTTCTTAGGATTAAATTTACTTTTAAAGCAAGACTTACTTTATATCAATATAACCCGATATGATTGTATTAAACAAAATACTTCATTAATTCACTTAAAAATTGTAATCTTCTTGCATAAATAATTGATTAAATAAACTATTTAAATTTGCAAAATTCTTAAAGATTTTATGAAAAATCAAGTAACTAATTTATTTTACAGAATATTGGAGCAATTAAATCCACACAAATTGAATAAAAATTATAATCTAAATTTTATACATCTCAATTGGAACTTAAAAGACTCTTTAGCTCTTATTTAAGTTAGAGATGTAATAATATCACACAAAATAAAATCTTTGTCTTTATTTATTTTTTTAAGTACAAAATATATTCAATTAAATGATCTATTATATAAACTTTTTAAGGAGAATAGATATTTTATCAGATTAAGATCATAATAGTTTTAACAAAAATAAATAATAAAGGGTTCATTAAATGTGATAAAATGATAGAAAATCCTTTGATAAGAGTAAAGTGATTAATCGCAAGTTAGTCAGTGAAAATTGATTTTGTAAAAAATTTTAATCTCACCCACCCCTTAAATATTAATTGTCATTACTAATTTTATATCATTATATTATATTTGAAACAGAAAAGAGGTTATTCAATAATCAATGGTATATTAAGGTTTAATTCTGAAATTACAATTTAAAGATCTAGATAATGGTTAAGGTTATTTTTCATTAGATTTAATCAAAATATGAAGCTTACAAGTTTTTGAATTCTAAAATCCTATTAAATTAAAGGTGGGATTTTTGCTACTTATAGTTTGCATATCTAAATTTCAGGCTCTCACAAATTCTTATTATTGATTGATTTAATGTAACCAAAATGACAGAGATTATACATAATGTTAGTGTTATTTATTAAAAATATTCACTTAAATGCGCATAAAAAGAATATAGTAACAAAAATAATACCTGATAGCTCTTTTAAAAAGAATAAACGAAATTATCTGATAAATGTAACAATAAATTAATAAGAATATTGGATTTAATTTAGTTGAATTAGTAGGTAGGGGTTCTCTAAAAGATGAGTTGGAATTCGATATAGTTTACTTTAAATATTTTTTAACTAGCGTGTATACTCTTTCTTTATAATTAATTCAATTATTGATTCTATATAATCAATTGTTTAATATAAAATAGGATTTCTTGATTTTACTATTCACTCACTCATTCTTTATTTTATTAAATGAATCTTAATTTTTAATTTATTAAGAATTATCAATACTTCTGATATTAATTTGGATAATAGTTCAAAAAATTAGTTTGGAAACAAAAAGAAAAAAAACATTCATATTTTGAAATAAGAAAAATAAATCATAATTAATTAAATGATAAAATTAAATAATTTCAAAAAAAAAAAAAGAAAGAGAAAGGATAATTTGAATTTTCGGAGGATATTTACAAAGAGGAATCCATAATTTTATAAGCTAACCAAAATCAGTTTTTAAAGCACCAAATTGTATCATTTAAAGATGATACGGGGTACGATTCCCGCTAAGTTTTTAACATAATTTAATGCTTATAGAATCATCTCATCTTTGCATATACCCCTCCTTAATGAACAAGTTATTTCCAATTCTCAAAAGATATTTTCGCATCCATTATTAATTTCCTTATGTATTTACCCCAAAAGTTATCTTGATCTCAAAAGAAAATAAAATAATTATACATTTCAATCCCGTTAATGGTGAACAATCGAAGCCCGTTAGTTTTTAAAAACAGAAATTATGATAACAATTAAATACAAAAGTTGAGATTAATAGCGAAAATCTTATTTCCACATTTTTTAAAAAGATAATATATAAAAATATTTTTTAAAAACAGATTGATAGATAGATACAATGATTTAGATGAATAAGAAATTCACATAAATAAAGAGATAAAAATAAAGAAAATATCTAAGAAAATAAATAAATCAAATAAATAAACAAATAAATAAATTGGCAAACTAGAAGAAACACTAGAAATATTAAGAAAGTTAAATAAATAATAATACAATTAAATAAAAATTACAAATAAAAAATTAAATTAAAAATATCTTTGCAAAATCAAAGAAGCAAGCTGCCTGCTTTTTTCTCCCGCTTTTATCAAATATTTTTAATTTTATTTATTTTCATTTTAATTAATTTTCAATTTTTTTTAGATAATTAGTAGTATTTCTTTTCTCCCGTTTATTAGAAAAATTTTTTTCTTCACCTTTCTCTTAGAGTTACCAATTTCATATACAAGATTAAAAAATATGAGAATCTTTTTTAAAATTACTTTATTTTAAATAGATGAAAAAAGTTTAGTTATTAAAAAGAAATGAAAGATTTTTAGCATTATTATATTCGATAATCATGTAGATAATGATCAACGGATTCCTAGACTTTATATTTAATAAGTAATGATATATATCAATTGTTGTGAATCCAAATAATACTATTAATTATTTAAAAACAGTGATCAATTTAAACAAAATGGTGATAAATACATTTGAGTATCAACCTCTATTATCTAATTTTATGAAGGTGGTAAAGTATGCAATTTAAATAGTGTTAAAGATAAGATAAATTTACACTAGAAAATAAGTTAAAATTATTATTATTATTTCTAGACAAGTGCAATTTAGTTTTTCATCTTTTGATGAAAAAATATCTACACAATGATTAAAAATTTATTAACAAAAACACTGCAAAAATTCAAATTTTTAAGAAAGAAAATTGAATCTAATCTATCTATTTTTTTGTTGTTTTTAAGAATTACTTAAAATAAATTTAATTAAATAGAAAATTAACAAGATTTTATTTGTGTGAAACAAAAGTATTTCAGAAAAATATAATTAGAATAATGCCATTCAATAATTTTGGATAATTATTTTAAATAAAACATATTAAATTATTATTGATAATTTCATTTTGCTCACTTTGATATTTTTAATGAAAATTAAATAATTTGCGAATTGTAAAATATTTCGCAAAGATTGGAGATTGATTATAATTAATATAATAAGTTTAAATTTTGTAAATTAAAAAAGTTAAAAGAAAACATATAATCAACCAATATATCTATTGAGATAAAACAAGATTCAGACAGAGTTCACTTACTTTTTAATATGGATTTACATTTAACTGATAAGTTATTAAAATGCCCAAAACACCCAGGATTTAAATTGGAATTTATGCAAGTGAATGAAATTGGTTAAAATTCAGATAAGGACATATTATATTGTTGTTGTTGCTAAGATGAAGATGAAAACTATGAATAGAAAAATTTTATTTTAATTCACAAGTTATTAGAATAAGGAAATTCTAAGATTTTATCCAAATGGCCTCCTCTCAGCGATAACAAACTGTTGCATGGATTAATAAATGAAACTAAATAAAATGATTAGTAATATTCTTTGGTTTAACAGATCAATAATTTTTTTGATTAATTTATCAAAGAATTTCATGAAAGTGTTGAATACAATAAAAAGAGAATGATAAATTTAGCTTTAAAATAACCAATATAAGATACTTAAATTTTAGAGAAGTACTAAGAAGTATCAAAAATAACTGAATTAAGGAATTACTTACTCGATTAAAAGACTGACTTTTAATAAAAATAAGCTTAGTGTAGATAGCTGATAAAATAAATGTTAAAAGAAAAAGAGAAGAATACCCAATTTTTATCTAACATCTTAAGCCAGCACATAAATATTAAAAATTAGATAAATTTTATGTATCCAAATACCTTAAAAAAATCAATATTACATTTAATTAATTAAATTAATTTCTTTCAAATGGAAACTCCTCTTGAATAGAAAATGTAGATAGAAACAAATAATACCTGTACGATTGAAAAAATAATGAACTTAATTTAAACCAAACCTAATTTTTGTAATGAAAAATTCTTATCTTCTGTGAGATCTATTATTAATTCTATAAATCCTTTATTTGACCAATTAAATAACATTGAATTTTTCTAGCCTAACAAGTAACCGATAAATTTTTAATAACTCCGTGACTATGATTTAGAGATTATAAGAAAATAAGTGTTAGAGTTGGAATAAAAATAGTTTAACTAGCAACCAATAACTTTCACTTAAACCTAATTCAACAGAGACAAATAAATTTTAAGCATAACTAAGAATTAAAGTATATTAATTAAAGCTACTACAGATACGAACTATCCTGGTTAGTGTGTATCTAATATTATTCTTGATAAAGAGTAGAAGTATATTTTTAGATTTAAAATAAATTGTAATGTAGATAGGATTTATTTTGATCTTGGATTAATTAGAGATTCAGAAAAAGATAGAGATGGATTTATTGATTGCCTTACTTATAATTTATTATATTCCTCAAATTAAGTAATTAAGAGTCCATTTAGCTCCCTATCTAAATTAGCTAGGGGAAAGGATTTTATTGTTAAAACTAATTAATAATTAATTGAACTAAGAGTCTGCTTATAAGATAAAATATTTGAGTTAGTTAATTATCCAAATTATGATTGTAAAGTTGTTATTGATGATTATTATAAAAAGAATCTAAACTACCACAATCTAAGATTATTTATTTAAACTAAGTCTAGTTAATTAGAAATACTCCTCACAGATATTTTCAATGTTGAGACTTTCTAAGATTGATTAAAATATAATTATTTATTATGTTAAATTATAAATAAAAGTAAATTATTCATATATATTCAATAATTATTATATCATTAATTATAATTCATTATTTATATTCAGAAAAACTGTCCATTTATGCAATAAGAATAAAAAATTTAATTTAAATTATAAAAAATTAATGAGTAGTGTTGCTTTTAGTTTTTTAAAATGTAAAGCACTTTTTAAATGCCAAGAATTTATCTAACTTTAAATCTTTTAGTTATGAATTGAGTTGTATACCATTTTTTTTGAATTCCACCTTCTGAACCTTAAGTAGAAAGGAGAGTTATTAAATAAGAAAATTTATAATAATTTACAATTTCAAAATATGATATTTTAATAATTTAATTATCAATATTAATAATAAGAGAATGGTGAGGTAAGGAAATTAGTAAAATATTTAGGATAATAAAGTAATAATAAATAAATAGATGTATTTTTACATTATAAATTATAACAGTTAATTATATTTAAGAATTAAGGATATAATCAGTTTAATTAAAAAATAATTATAGAGTAAACAAGTAAAATATTTTTAAAAGTACATTCTGTGATATTAAATTATGATAATTTAATTCCTTATTTGTATAAAAATACCTTAGAGTATTATTCCTTCTTAATTATTTTTATGTCTAATTAATTCCATAAGTTATTTAATAATTTAACTTATTTATATAATTTATGGTAAATAACTAAAAAGACATAAGTTGTATTTTAAATCAATTACAATTCTTTTTACTTTTTTATTCTTCAAGTTTTTTTATAAATTATTATTAAGAAGTTAGGTGAATACTTCACCAAAATTATAGTTCTTACATTTGTAAAATAACCAATCACTTTTTTCATAAAAAAAACAAAAAATAGAAGTACAAATTAGAAATATGTGGAGTAAAAAGTTAAGAAAGAAATGAATGAATGAATGTTAAATTATGCTGAAAATTGAATATTTGGAACTAAAAGATAGAAAGACAGATAGATAGATAGTTTATGAGGATGGCTGTAAATGATTACAAGGGTAGGTAATTAAGAATTATGTTGACCACATGAAAATTCTTTATAAATAATCTGCATATGAATTATAAATTATAAAAAAGTAGCAAATAAATAGTCGGATATATTTTTATTGAATTTTATAAACAAATATTATTGATTGGTTGACTATCTACACACATAAATAAATAAACAAGCAAGCAAGCAGACAGGCAAACTAATTAAATAATTGATTAATCAAATCAAATAAAAGTATTCTAAAGAAATGGCCTCTTCAACAAAGCTAAACTTGCATTTGAACTTGAATGGAGTTGGAAAAAATATGAGCTCAACTAATTAGAACTTTCGTTCCAATTCTTAGCAACCAATTTCAAATTAGCAGCAGTAGCAATTAATAACTCAAATATATTCAAGCTAGATAAATTCAATGAGAGCAACTTTGAATAAAGGCGAAAGCACAAAGAATGTAAGCAATAATAATAGTGCCAACTCACATATGTTTACAAGCGTTGGCAATAATAAATTATTGCTTTCAAATTAAAAATAGGAAATGGAATTAATGCATTAATAAAAAACACCATAGTAAGAAATCGACAACCAACATCCCCAATAATAATCATCAACAATTACTCCTTAATATACTTTACAATATGTACTTGGATAGACCCAGAATAATCAAAATAATCGCAAATCTTTTCAGCATAAATCCATCAATGATTCTCAAGGCGCAGAATTAAAGAATTAAAAGAGAATGTCCTACTCATAGAAGGCACTAAATTTCTCTCCTACTAATATAAATAAGCCTAGATTAACTCATTTAAACATAGGTTCTAACTTTCAATAATCTTAAAAGAATAACATTATCAATAACAATGGGAGCAGTAATTAAAGTTAGTATCAATAAGCATTAATTTAATCAATACAATAGTCTAATATCAATTAATAGAATAGCTAGACAAATAGCCCTTACTCTAATAATAATAATTCTTTGTTGCCGAATACTTAGCACTAAGTAACCTTCTAACATGCTAAAGGTCTCTTCTCTCCTATGAAATCATTCTTCAAGAGTTAAAATAGTCTTGATTTCACTTCCACTAATCAAGTTTAGTTCAATAAAACTTTTCAAATATAGCCCCATACGAGCACAGCTAACCCTAATTCTATACAATAACTCTACTAATAGCAATTATCTCAGCAGTAACAACCTACATAAATTCTCTCTGCTAAAAATAAAGATTTAAAAGGACCTTTCTTCTTTCCATCCAGTAAAAAGTAACAAATTTCAATAAGCCATGTAAATAGCAGCATAGGAAATGGAAATATAAATGGTAGCATAACTAATGGGAATATAAACAGCACTAATATATCAAGCATGAATAAATCATTGAGAAAAGGATCTGTTCATGAATTGTAAAGTATAGTTTCTCCCTCTTAGCATCAATTATATCACTAAATGTATGCTAATTCTAGCATAGATACCTCAAATGCTAAGGGATCGAGTTCTAATTTGGATATGAATTTATTAAAGCTTGAAAGAGAATAGCTGCGTGAACGGATAGAAAAATTAGAACATGAGAAAGTAGAGTTAAGCACCTATCTTAAGCAATAAGTTTAAATTAAAGACTTAGCTATTTCGTAATTAAAAAGGATAGTTGAACAAAAGCTATCTATAAATACCTTAGAAACTGAATGTTATAAAAATACTTTGTAATTGGACATGCAATATACTATTGATTAAATTACACCTGAATCTTTGTAATTCCTTCCCAAGTAGTCACCAAAAGGTAAAACATTCACTGATTTTCGTAAAGTCTTCAATGAAAAACAAATCGTAGATGATACTTAGATTAACACATCAAAAGCTCCTCAATTCAATTTCAGTAATTAGAGATCTTCTTTACCTAGCTCGCCTAAAAGAAAGATACATTTCGATAAGATAAAAGATAAAGTCATATAAATAGGATAATTTGAATACATCAGTCCTAGCAAGAAAAAATTAATTAACCATGATTCTAACAATATGAATAAAACCACAAATGCTTCCTAAGGGACTGGCACTAATTTAAGTAACAATGTAACTCAATGCAACAATAATTAACTTGCTCACTAAGGAACAGCTTCTACTTAAAATACATTTATCTATAATTAAAAGTAGAGTTCTGAAGAGAATACAAAAAATAATTCATAGATAATAGGTATCATCTAACCAGTTGTATTAGAAATGGATAATAGAATAGAAGTTGAATTGCAAAAAATAAAAGAAAGAATGTTAGAAGTGTTAAAATTAAAATAAAGCTGTCCTATATGTTCTAAAAAGTCTCTATAATTATAATAGAATAAGAAACAATCTAATGTAAAAGAAAAAGACTTAGTAGGTGAAAATTCTTTGAAAATAAATTTATAAAGAAAGAGCGAGTGTATTAACATTAATGATGGGAATAAGATAAGCATCACCTAGGAAAATGATAAAGATAAAATCAAAAGTTTTCGTTGATATTTTTGAGAATAAGTTTTATTACTCTAAACTGGGTAAATTTAATTAAATAAGTGACTTCAGAAAAAATCCAAAAAAAAATTAAGATATTTCTGAATACTTAATAGGATTTCAACCAATGATTAATGTTACAAAAGAGATAAAATTGATTAATAGGAATACTAATTAATTCAGTCGAAAAATACCAATCAATATAAACTTATCTTACATCAATTTATTTGTGGTGGATTCTTAATTAAAAAAATATTTATAACTTTAAACTACAAATGAACCTCTAATTATTGTATACAAAAGTAAAAATCAAATGTGTAAAAAAATAAGAATTATTTATATTTATCTTTATTTCCAAATAATTCAATTTTATAATCCAATTTATCTACTTATTTGCATTTTTAATTTAATATAATCTTCCTTTTTAAACAAATATATATTCGAATTACAATTAAATTAATAAACTTTTTGTCTGGTTTAATGTTTTTCATTCTATTTAATCTTCCTTATCAATATTAATTTATTTTATTTTCTGTCAAATCTTATTATCTTCAATTTAATTTAATCTACTCTGTGTAAAGAATACTAATCGTTAAGGAATGATCTTCGAATCTTTAAAATATTTAAATTTACCATCCTCTACTATCATATTTTATCATATTGGTAATTCCTATTCCTTCATAAATCCAATAATTTTATAGATATGCCTTAGAACAATTTTTTTTAAATTAAACTCAATCATTACTTTTATTGTATTTATAAATTAATTTGTTTTATTCAATATTAATTGCCTTATAAAAATAAAAAGAAATGTAATTATATTTATTTTATTGATTAGTTTTGTAGAATCAATGTAAAAAAACTTTTATTAAACAATAAATTTTATAAAGGTGAGTAGATTAATAACAAATTAAATTTTAGTTGGTTCAATTAAAATTGAGTATGTATTATAAAGTTTTGAAGATTATATATCAATTAATCAATTACATGTTATACTATTTTAATATTTTAAGAGAGTTTCTAGGGCTGTTTGATACTACTGCTTGTATTGATCAATTTATTCAACACTTTATTTAAATTTATCTTAGAATTAGCCAATTTCTTCTCCACGGATAGTGGCAAGTTTTTAAGCTGACTCAAGTGATATAGTTGTAACAGATAATTAAGATTTTAATTCATTTAATTCATTTTAAAGCTATCTATTTTACTAAACAAGTTCATTATTTTCTTGAGTAATTTATTTTATTTAAATTCTAAAATCTTCCAACTTTGAAGAATTCTTTTCATTCTATTACTTCTTATTTTTAATCAAATTACTTAAATTATCTAATTCATTTTTTAATGTTTCCATTTAAAGGTTGAGGTGATGAGCAGTTTATTCAGCTCTTACTTTTTCATTAAGTATGCTCGTCTACTTCTCACATTATTCTAAAATTTAATTTTCTAACTTATTTATCTAATTCATTAAATCATTTACTTGACTCTTCAAATTTAATACTTCATCCTATTATAATTTAAATAAATCCTTTTTAAAATCTTATTTCTTTTAACTTTTCTATAAATAAATTATTAATTACATAATCTTAAGTTGAAGTGGTTTCATATCTATTAGCTAATGCCTATTGTGCAATTTAAATTTATTCTATCAATTGAGTATTTTCTTCTTTGAGTTGATCAATAACGACTTAATTGTGGTAGATTTCTTCTTTTAATATAGTTATTTCCTATTCTTATTATTTGGAGGATTTTAAGTCTTGTGAAATTGATTGGGTTGAGATTTTTTCCATAAGAGATTATATTTAATGATCTTTCTATTTAATAGTTTCAATTAAATTCTAATTCTAATTTTAATCTTAAATATTCATTTGAGTATGATCGTATGTGCTTTAGCTCTCAAATTATTATTTTGGATAATCTTAGTTGTTTTTCTACTATTCGTTAAGGTTAAAATCTTTTTATTGATCAAGCTTCTCATATAATTAGAAAATAGTTTACTAACATTCACTATTAGTTTATGTTAATTATTCTATTTAATATTTTAAGTTAGCAATTTCTTCTTCCCATCCCTCATTCGCCTTTTATGAATCACTCAGTTACTTCTATAATTGATCACTTTCTTAATGGACAGAAGGATCTCTTTCTTTCTAAGTATAGATTTATTATTCTAATTCTTAAATTCTATCACAAGCATCTTTCAATTCTTATTCTTTCTTTTTCACTTCTGCATATTTTTAGTCTCTTTGAATATTTAAGTTTTCATTTTCAATTATTACTTAGCCAATATGACTTTCAATTTGAGTGAAATTAGCTTGATATCCCATGCATTTAATCCTTTCTTATTCAATAATTTATTCTTATGCTCCTATCTTTTATTGAAGCTATTATATAAGCTCATCTCTTTGTTATTATTCTTGAATCATTTCTTGATTTTACTTGTCTTGTTATTATATGAATAATTCCATTTGATCAACTTTGCCCATGATTTCTTTGTATTAATTCTTATAAGAAGTCTTCAAAATATCCATTTCTTATGTTTTTTCTTCCAATAGGATTGCTAAATTATTATTTTCCATGATCAGCGCCTTTATTTTCTCTTCTGTTATTTTATTAGTACTAGAATCATCAATTGCTAAACTCGATTACTTGCTAATGTTTCTGCTAGATTATTAAGAATTCTTATTTTAATCATAGGTTTTCTTTCCAGATTGAGAAGATGAAGCACTTTTATTAGAGCCTTAGCGAGAGAGATTAATAGGAGGCATTCCCTCCTTTTAATTATTACTGCTTTTCATAGTATTCTACTTTAAAGACTAACTCTAATTTGTTGCAGTCGCTTAAACTTTATACATTTTTTATTGATGGCTTTGTAAATTTATTTCAATTAAAGTAAATTAAAATCGAATGTTATTACTTTTTATCGATTAGTAAATTATTTATTATTTTCAGTATCTTCTTTATCTTTTGAAATAGGCAGGTACATCATATATTTTTCTAACTCTCCTTAAAAATAAGTTAGATATCATATTGTATTACAATAGTAGTCGTTATCAATACATAAATAATAATCAATCTTAACATTTTTATAATAAAGTTAATTATGAAATCTTCCAGTGAATTTTTAAATCTAAATAAAAGGGGATCTATGTATCTATTTATTTTGCTGATCAAAAGTAAAAAATAAAAATTACCTTTCAAATAAGATTTATTTATTGATTAGGGTAAGATTGTTTTGAATGATTAATAAATGAAATATCCCTTTAATTAACATAGAAAAATATAGAATGATAACTTTTAATGAACATATAAAATAATTGAAATAATTTAAATAATAAAGTTTAATAATTAATTAATTAATTGGTTGATTAATTGATTTATTCATATTTTCAGTAGATCCTCTTCATTTTAATCAGCAATTTCCAATTATAGAAGATAGAATTCACCAAATCATAATTATATTTTTTAAGTTTAAGATTAGAAATAATAACTCCTTTGAATTTTTAAAAGCTTTTTTAAAGTAAAATAACTTCTTGATTATTTTATAATGTCGCTATCCTCGTTTAAATTAATTTCTTTCTGTGTGAAATGTATTTATTTTTTAATAACTATTAGAAACATCTTAGTTTAATTTTAAATTTATAATAATTATCAGCATCAACTTGTTTCAATAGATAATCATTTACTATATTTCCCAACCATGTATACAAAGAATTCCTCTGCATTCTTTTATTATAATACTAATCTGCCATTTTTAGCTTAGCTCTTCTGTACTCCATAAATCTTATTAACAATGATAATATTAAATAAAAAAGATTTATAAAATTTAATTTACTTTTTGAGTGAGAAAAACGATTTCTCTATTAACTCCCTCTTTTTATTAAATATTTTTAATACGATTAACCTCTTTCTTTCTATTTATCTCTGTCTAAATAGTTTCCATTTTTTAAATGCCTTAATTTATACTTTACTTTTTCTATGTCTCTCTGCTTTATTTATTTACACATTGAGCTTCAATTTTTTTAATGTTTGTAGAGCCAATCTTTCTTTCTCTTTACTTTCGTAATATGAATTAACTATTAAATAAACAAATTATTATTAATTAACAAACCAATCAATCAAACTATTTTATTAATTAATTTATTTTACCAGCTTCATCTTTATATCTTTCTTCTTAACTAATAGAAACAGCCTTTTTGAAAAATTAAAAAACTCTTCTTTTTAAATGAACAGAGTGCTAATTCTTAAAGTAATGAAGTGCTTTCCTTTTTTTATACTATTTAAACTTATTTTTTCTAATAACTATACAAAAAGCATGAAACATTTAAAAGAGATGAAACTTTTTAGCCATAGAATTCAGTTTTTCATACTCAACTATTTTTTTTAATTTTATAAAATTCCATTTTTTAAGTGAATTGACTCTAAAAAGTGTGATTTTTTTCATAGCTAGATCTTTTTATCTATCGATTGTATCTCTCCAACCCAAAAAACAGCTTCTTTTTCTTAGGTAACTATATATTTCTTCATCAGCTTTTATACATCCATACTTCCAATACTTAAAGCATTTTAATAGCAGATTTTATGAGAAATAATCTTTTACACTTCTTAATGTTTCTCTTTTGAAATTCTTAATCTTAACATATTCAATCAGACTTGCAAACCCTACAGCTTATCTTTTATAAATTTAATTTCTTATTAATTTCTTCAAACCTCTACTAAATATAATATTTTTCTTAAGGTTATTAAATGCTCTTTCAATTGTTTATGCTTCTTTATATTCCTTAATAGTGTGTATCAATTCCCTTTAGTTTTTCCTTTTCATAGAGTATTTCCTCCATAAATCAAACTCTCTATAATTAAAGCAATTTATTAATTTTAAAATGAAAGGGATAATATTATAAATTACTTCTTTTTACTAGCTTATTCCTTTTTTATTATGAACTATACTATTTTCATTCTTTTTTCATGCACATTCTATTGAAATCGCTTAAAATATGGTAGTATGTAATCTATTCTTTTACTAATTTCAGTTGCCCTTTGAAATTTCAAAAACATTTATTTGTATCTAAATAAGCTTGATAGCATCAAATGATTTCTCTTCTTAATTCTAATATTATTAACATAATTATTTTACACAATTTTTCTAAAAATTTATCTAATTTAGGATATAAAATGTATTTTACCTTCTTTCTGTATAGAGTTGTAAAACCGTAAAACAGTCTGCTAAAATTTCTTTATCTTCCATTGCTTATTTTCCTTTTATTTATAATTTCTGTCTCTTGCAAGTAGCTCTTACTTGATTTCTTTACTTATGTATCAAGTCTTTTTACTTGCTATTGAATTTCACATTAAAATTTTGAAAATTGTAAATATTCTTAATTTTCAAATTCTATGAATTAACAAATTACTTTTGATCATTGATTTCTAAATGCTAAGTGCGCGTTTTACAATATTAAAATAATAATTATTAATTTAATTGATTTCTTAATTCAAAACAATCTATTATTTATATAAATTTTCAATTCAAAAATAACATAAAACAAAATTCTTTCTCAAAAATGAATAAACAAAAATAATTTCTGAATTCTAAATAATCATAAAGAAAAATGAGAGCGAAAGAATAATAAATTTAAGATTGAGTTAAAATAGAATTATAATTCTATTAGTTTTACAATTTAAAATAAAATGATTTTGTGATTGTAATAACTAGGTAGGCAGGAGTTAATTTTAATAAATCAAATAGTTATTTTTAATTAAATATAATTTATTTAGTAAGTAAGCAAGCAAGTAAAGGAATTATCAATCATAATTCAATGTCCTGAATATTGACATCACCAAATTAATTTTATTGTTTTTCTTGGCTTGATTGCTGATTCAAAGGAGGAGATTATTCCAATTGATTCATTTATTTATTTTAATAGTTTTAGTAATATGTTTGGATTATATTCACTGCTACAAAGTCACAAATTGTGTATGAAATCTAGTAGAACATTTTGTTACTATTTTGAAGTTTCCTTTTCTTTCTCATTAAATCTCTGATAACTTTAATCTTTCTGTCATTAGCAAATCTATTTTTTATTTAAATATGTTTAGCTTAAACTAATAAAAATAAATAGTTTTACTCAAAATCTCCATAATGCTCTTAGAATCTCAGTAAAGCACATCTTTCTAGAAAATCATAATAATTAATATAAGGTTTTTTCTCATTTTTAACTAAATATAAAGGTAATTCAAGATTAGCCATCATTAAATTCTTTCTTGATTCTGTAATGGAAAGATTACTCCATCCAAAGGGATATTCTGTAATCTCCATAAAATCATAAAGATATCTGGCCTAAAAATAACTTATTCCTAAAGGATCAAATTTTCCCCATTTCTATTGGAATTCTTCAATCTAAATTGGTTTGATAACTGAATTTTCATCTCTTTCAGAAAATGAATACCCTTCAAGGACTACTGCTATAAACAAACTCAATACAATCATGGAAAATAGGATCTAAAAAGAAATGATAAAGGGAATTGCTACCCAGGATCCGCAACCATTTATACCTTTTTATAATTTTATTAGAGAATATCATTAAAAATAATAAAATTTACCATAATTTTTATAATCTTCGTAGCTGCTAATAGAGAAACAAACAAAATCAGGTCTTTATTCTTTTACTAAATCATCCATTAAGAGATCCCACTCTTCTCCAGTAGAAATTTTTAAAAGAGTAAAGAAACTTTTAAAGATTGTTTAAAAATTAGCCTAATAATAAATAAAATAAAGAAAATAGAATTTATAACTATATATTAAACTAAATTCTATTACCTTTTCATGCAGGCCATCCTAAAATAAATCGTTCACTTTAACGTAAGCAAAAAGATTCATTCCAAGAACTGAGTACATAAAAAGTAGAATGAATAGTAAACTTCCAACATTAACGAGAGAAGGTAAAGAGATAACGATAGTATTAAGGATAATTCTCAAGCTCTTAACTTTCTTCACAATACGAAAGATTCTAATAATTCTAAGAAGTATAAAAAATTGAGCAAATTAAGTGATACTGCTCAAGACATTGAAATAATCAATGACAACACCAGCAGTAGTGATTAGAATTATAACTAAATCAAGGACATTCCACCTATCTCTTGTAAATGAAGATCCATAAACTATAATTTTTAAAGCTGCTTCAAAAGCAAATCCATACACAAAAGAAATATTAACAATATTGATTATTTGTTTAGAAGTGGTATCCTAATTCACCCAAGAGAGCATAAAACTAGCAGTACTTATGACTACGCATAACATTACAATCTTTTCAAATAGAGGATGCTCAATTAGTTTTTGCAATAATTTTCTTATTTTTGATGCTGTTGGAAATACATAAAGCATTTTGGTAGGTCTACTATCCAAAACTCTATTGTATAAATTTACCCATAAGTTTTGTTGCTCTGTGAGATTATTAATGCCATCTTTTTAAGTAATCTTTAGTTAATATATATTTTGAAATCTAATAATTTACCTTATTTCTGATGTTCTTTTTAGAATGAATCACAGATAACACCAACAAATAAATTGATTAAAAAGAAGGAACCAACAAAGACAAACCCAATAAAAAATAGAGATTAAAGTTTATTGTACTCCATTTTTCTATTCAAACCGATTCCTCTGCTATCAATACCTGTTTGCCTTTTTTATTTTTAAATTAGAATGAGAGAATTTAATATTTGCTAAAGAATTTACATTCTTTCAATCCACCCTTCAGTAGTCGATAATATAAACAATGAAGTCATAGCGTTTATTATATTGTCATAGTTGAAATTCTAATTTAACCAATCTCCTCCTAAATCAAAACAATCCTGCATTGTGTCTACCAAACTTGCATTTTAATCGTCAACTGTGCTACAATAGTAGTATGCTCCTGAGTAATTATTAAAAAGAAATTATAAGCATTTTTATCGCTTTAATGAATAACTGACTACCTTTAAATTAGTTGACACCAAACATTCCAAATAAAAGGAATACTATTCCAATAATAATTTATAAGTTAAGAATTGAGGGTAAAGATTTTATGAGAGAATTCATTGCAAGCTTTAATCCCTCATTCTTAGAAATAATTCTTAATGGTCTTAAAATTCTCAGAATTCTTATGACCTTAAAAGATGATAAATCAACTGAAGAATTAGACAGGATAAAAAGATCTAATGAGGATAAACAGACAATAAGGAAATCTATTTAAATCATTAATAAAATTATAAAAAATTTTAAAATTAAGTTTAACAATAATTTTACCCATTACATTAGCAAATGACCTTAAATATGAGTTTGGACCATTAATAATAAAACCTAAGGCGATAATTCTCAAAAGAGATTCAATTATAAAACAAAA
Source organism: Tetrahymena borealis (assembly GCA_000260095.1). Classification (NCBI taxonomy): domain Eukaryota; phylum Ciliophora; class Oligohymenophorea; order Hymenostomatida; family Tetrahymenidae; genus Tetrahymena; species Tetrahymena borealis. The sequence continues at coordinate 36,283 of AHAN01001183.1, forward strand.
AGTCATAGAGAAGTTGATATAAGAGATAATTTTGCTAAATTGGCTATCTGGGTCTAAGAATGGATCATCTAGACAAAGTATGATACAAGAAATCAGGATCAATACGATAATAAAGTATTCAAAATAATTGGAGAAGACAACTTTATAAATAAATTTTCTTCCAGAGAATGTATGGGGGAAAATATAAAGAGAATTCCCTACTAGCCCCTCTTCGATAATTTCTGCTTGCTATTGTTGTTATATCATATTAAAGAAGTTATGATTATTCTTTGTAAAGACACTATTTCTTCCTCTATTAGCTACTGATGAATCTCTAGATCTTCCTATAGGTGTTTATTACCCTGAATATAGTGGAGTTTAATTACCTGATTAAATAGGAGTTTAGAAAAACCCTTTTGTTTAGCTATAGGTGCTCAAACCATCCTGCTATCCAAAAGTAGGCTTTGATTAGTATTCATTTCCATTTTAGAGTGCTTTTTTAAGAAGATTTGAGTTATTAGATTTCGCTAACATTGGGACAACTTGTCTCTTATTATTTTATATTGAAGAGGTAGCACTAATTATAGTATGAGGAGTATCGGGCATCTCATTCTTATCTAAATCTTCAAGGGATGGGATTCTATTAGATGACTTTCCTAGCATTTGCTTCTATTTTATCTCTAAATTACAAAGGGAAAAAAAAAACTAAACAAATAATCCTCTATAAATTTAAAATATTACATTTCTCTTCTAGCTTTTTCTATTTAACTCTTTCGCTAGTCTCTGAGAAGTTGTAGATCAAAATAGCAATACATAACTTAAAAAGTATGTAATTACCTATGACCATAACAGCAATGAAATAAATAGAATATATAAATCCAAGACCTCTTATATTATCATACATAATCCAATTCCAAGACTCACCTGTGAGTAAGATAAAAATAGTCATTAGAGAGTCATATATCGTATTAAAGTTTACTCTTCGAGATGTACCAATTGTACTTATTTAATTTGATATAATTTAATAAATTAATAAATCAATTTTTACTAATCTTTCAAGAATATGCTGAAATAAAATAAATTATTAGTCAAATTAGAATTTACTAATCCGTTGTGGGTCTGTCTTAATCATCAAATAATACTTGGTATGCAAATAATTCCATTCCAATTAGTGCTGATATCATTACAAAAATGAAGGTTAAAACCAAGAAATACTAAATCGATTAGAATGCATGGGAAGTCACAGAAAGCAAATTTCTAAGAGTATGCCAACTACGTGCCAATTTAAAGATTCTAAATAATCTAAGTGCTCTAAATGCTGTAAGAATTCCAAGGTTTTAAGAGGAGTTTGTTAAAGATAATATAAAATCAATAACACTGACAACCACAATAAAAGTGTCGAATATATTAAATCTGTCTCTGATATAGACTCTATTTAAAATTGAATTTATTTGATTAAATAAATTTCATAAATTTTTGAAAATAATTTAAATTATAACCTTATGCCAGATCCTAATATTTTCAAAATCATTTCAACTACAAAACTGATAGTGAAAAAGATGTTAAATTTATCGAGAACATTATTTTCAAAGTCTGATTGAGGATACCTATCCATGCAAAGCACAACTGTATTACCAAGAATTAATACAGTAGTTATTATTAAAAATAACTATGAATCAATAATTCTCGTAAATATATTAGAAACTTTTTTAACTTTTATTGCCTTTGATAGAGTAAGAGTCCTCATTTATTTCCAGCTTTTAATTTTAAATGCTTCATTTTAAATTTCTAAATCTTATTTCGGTTAGGTAGTGAGTTCGGAATTATTAAAAATTCCTTTGCTGAAATCTATAATTAAAAGAAAATAATAAAATGAATAAATAATTATTCCCTCAAAAGTAATTCTACCTAGCTTTGGAAGAAAGCTCACTTAGCTCTATTTTTACTTATGGCTATTCATATATTTAAAAATATAATTAGGGTTGAAATGCTTACTAATATTAAATTAATTTACAAATACTATTTTTCTTAATAATCATTCTAATCAGATAATTAGGATTTGGATTTTGGAATATCTAACTTAAGACTCATTGGGTAAAAGTTTGATTACTTCTTTGTTAGCAATACAGGAGGTTTAGATTTATTAGCAGGCTCTTGTTTGAATGAAGGAATATTTACTATTTGAGTTTAAGATCCTTCATATTTTTCTGAGTTATTGCAAAGTAAATCTTTTGTAGTAGTTGTTTAGTATTAATTTTCATTTGCTTCTATGTTATGATCATCTTAATAGTTCTATTCCTAATCAATATCATCTCCGTTAATAGAAGCATCTCCTTTTGTTAATTCTGGCTTTATTTATTTCATTTATTCTTACTAAACTACAAATTTATCCATAATAACTGCCAAAATCAAATTAATCATAAAAAATGAGCTTAATTTTATATAAAATATTATTAATAATTATATAATTTTAAAGTAAAATGCTAACAGTTTTTATTTGAAAAAAAATAATTGTTTATTTTTAATAATTAATACTCTACTCTAATAATTTTTTTATAAGATATTAAAGATAATATATCTCTAAAAAGATATGATGAGGGTGAAATAAATACTTTGGTTATTTATTTTGTTTAAATTTAAATTATTTTTAATTAGAAAGTATGATGAGAGTAGTAGAATATGTATTGAAGAAAATTATAAATAATATTTACCCAAACATAATGAGAATTATGTAATAAATATATACGTATGCTGGCATATATCCATCAATTAAGGCATAGATAAATTTTGACCAGCCTTCAGTAGTGAGTGCTTAGAATACTGTAAAAATAGCTAAACCCATATTATCAAATGTTGCATATCCATACATAAATTCATAAATCTTTAAATCTGAATTATTAAAAAGTATTCCTTCTTCTATCTCACTTCCGCAGTAATCACTATTAGATAGTTGAAAAATATGAGATATTGATAATAGTTTATTATCTTTAGTTAAAAAATTACTTTTTAGGACAAGTATATATTGAGCACAATCTAAAAACTTAACTATCAATAGCCCAATTATCAAGAATAGGCTGTTCACTTGTCCTACATCTTTTTGCAAAAGACCCAAGAAATAGTTAAAGGCCAATAACAGAAAATATAATGATGGTAAATAGTAAGAATAATACTACATTTCCGAGTGCTGGGAGTGATTCTAAGAGTGAACTCATTAAGACCTTTAATCCTTAATTAATTATTTAAATAAGATTTAGTTGATATTAAAAAGTAATAAGCTTAGCAAATTTTACCAGTAATTAATTACTTTTACTGATTAAATTATTATATTATTATTTACCTTTAACTGAGTTAATACTTCTCAGAGGACGCAAGATTCTTAGAGTCTTTATTCCCATAAAATAAATAGGGATTGGTAATATGTTCAGAATACTAAATATTAGTATGATTATTATTTATACATGGAATATTAAATTTAATTGATAATTAAGTAGATAATAAAGATGTCATATTAAAAGTAATTATATATTACCTTGAACAAACTATAATAAAATCTAATATATTCCAAGAGTCTCTCAAATAAGAACCCTTTTCAAAAGCAAATCCCATTCCAATAGTTTTAATTACAAATTCTGCAATATATATCGAAGAGAAAGCGATTTCAGTGTTTGTAAGAAGTTAATTTCTCCATTAGTCAGATAATGATGCGCTCAAACGATATCTGTAATCTTCCATTGATAAAATAACCGTATTTGTAATAATTGTTAGCACAATCAAAATCTCAAAGTATCTAAATAGTTTTATCAAAAAGACATTATAAAGCTTTTAAAATGTTAATTGTTTTTGTTTTTTCTAATAAAAATTATATAAAAGCATTTTGATAATTAGTGAAGTTACTTTGATTCATGAATCCATACTACTTTTTAACGAAATTTATTTGTATCACTAAAGAGAAAGAGCGAGTTTTTAGCAAACTTTGTTTTATAATTAATGAAAAAAATATGAAGGCAAAGTAGAATTTTTAGTTTTAAAAATTAGTTTTCTTATATTTAAAAGTGTTTTTTAGAAATTATATTACCCTTAACTCCTTTCCATGCACTATAAAATTAGGGACAAATTTTTCATGAGCCTTAATTTGTTTAATTCTCTTAGATTCAACCATTTTTCTGAGCTAATAATATTTAGAAATAAAAATGTTATTATGATCGCTAAATATGGGTGTAGAAATTGAGAAAATAGTTTTTAAAATTTTAATGATTAAAGATAACCTTTGAAATATTCATGGTAATTTCTGATTTTTTAGGTTAATTCGTAGTAATTTTCACGGAAAGTTACTTTGAAAAGTCTTTTTTGTTCTATAGACTATAATTTTCATAGATAGAATCTTTAGAGTTTTCGTCCATTTATGAATAGATAGTATTAGATAATAAAAAAGGAAGTTGTAAACTTAATTAAAATTGTGTTTGTTTTCTTTTGTTTTATTAAGAGGTATTACATACAATTTATAAAATAACAATAATAATTACACTATTAAAATTTCATGTAAGTATTACATTACTTTTTAAGTAAAATTTAAAGAATACCAGCTGATTCCTTAGAAATTTACTGTCTAACATTTGGAAACAAGATACCTGAATTTCACTATTTCATTTGTTGTTCATATTTAATTTATATCACTTTATTTATCTCTCTTTCATAGAATTTTAATTGTGGATAATAAAGCATTCTTAAGAATCTATATTCGCCATAGTTTGGTATTATTATAAATTTTTTTCTTAGGATGATTTTTTAATTATTTAATTAAAGGTTGGAGGATATTTTATCTTTTATTAAATTCCATTTTTAATTCAAGTATATGTATAAAATTATAATCTATTGCAAAATAATTTCTAAAATTTTCAATTTATTTGGGTATTAACTCTTCAGTTCTATTAACTTAGATTAAATTAAAATTAAATATAAATAATTAAATATTTTTTACTAATTTGAATGTAGCATAAGTTTTTAATTTAAACTTAAAATAATAAGAAAGAACTATGTAAATTATAGACAATGAGATAATAATTAATTCAAAGCTACAATTATTTAAGGTATAGCTCTGAATTGAATTTTAAGTAGAAGATTGAAAATTAGCTTCTCATATTACCAGTTCATTGGTGTTCAATGAATTTAAGTTTATTTTAAATTTAGCTCCCATAACGTAAAAGAAGATACCTGATAAGATACTAAGAAAATTATTGAAAATATTTATGAAAAATGGATTTGAATTATTTCATTAACTTTCCTTAATTAAATTGAATTTATATTTTATTTGTTTTATAATTCATAATTGATTCTCCAAATATACAAATATACGGAAATATTATTTAAATGTAATTTATAAATTTACGAAATCTTATTTTTATTTTAGTAATGTAAGCAATCCTAACTCATAAAATTAAGAAAATAGAATAAAATAAATGATTTCAAAAATAGACTAAAAAAAAATTTAATGTTTAAAGAATTTTTTATTGTAGAAAAGAGATAATACAATACAAAATAAAATCAAAAAGGTATTTTATAAATTTTACTATTTTATTTAAAAGTTGATCATTAATTTAGTCTTTGATAATGGAAAAATTGATTAATACCTTTGGTTTAATTACAGTTTTTATGAAATTTCATTATATTTTTTATTTATTTTCAAATGTATCATATGTTCTAGCTTTTATTAAATCACAAGGATAGATAAGTAATTTAAAAAAATCTATAATAAAAAGGATTTTTTTATTAATTAAATCAAAGAGTAGAATTGAAGTAATATAGAAAAATTAGTGAAGTTTCGACTTATAGATGGCAAAAATTATTTTAATTTTGTAGAATTATTATTGAAATAATTATATTTCCAATAAAAAGCTATTTCTCTAGGCAATTTAAAAAAAATTTGAAAATTAAGGCTTTATAATAGAAAAGAAAATACATTTTATTATGAAAATAATCAAATTTTTTAATAATAAAATGAAATAATAACACATTGCAAATTATCTGAGATTAAAAAGAAATGAAAAATAATTACTAATCATTAATTCTTATAATTTTAATGCAATTCTTCATTAATATAACTTCAATTATTGCTGTTGAACCATAAAATGGAGTTTTAAAATAAGTAAATGAAATTCGCTAATAAAATATTGTAGTTCCTGGTTTATTATAACCTTAAATGAAGTCTAACGTGGAAAGTTACGTTGAAGGTGATACCCAAAAGAATATTATACACTAAATAAATTATGTGGGAGGAGATCCTTCTACCTAAACAGATTATTCCAAATAGAACTCATCAACTTATTCATCACCTTAAAGCCTGTCTAATCCTACCTAATATTCATCTTCTTTATCTGCAAACTCATACTAATAACCTATAAAAAGCTAATCCCAATCTTCTTATAACTCTTATACGCCTTAATAATAGAATACCATAATAGAAACTGAACCAACATAACAATAACATAAAAGTTATCCTTAGAATCAGAATTAATATGAGACTCCAGCTACATAAACTACTTAAACATAATATGAAGATCCCATAATCGACTATCCTAAAGAATCATATTCAAGTATGTCCTATAATCCCTCTCATTTAAGTACCTTATTAACTCAATATCGAAATTCACCAAATATATAAACAACTACTCATATATCTATACCTTAATCGTATGCACCTTCCCCTACATCGCCATCGTCAACATCATATTTAATCCACTCTAATTCTTATGGTGTTTAAAAATCTCCTACTATTAAATCTTACTAATCTTCTCCTTCTTTAATAAAATAATATATGTACTAAAGAATGCCATTTAATTAGTATACTCAACCCTCACCTACTAATTACATTGATAATAGTAGTTCTTCATAATCATCAGGAGCTAATTTTTCAAACATATATTGAATTCCTATCTGAATTATTATACTTATAATTACATTTATTACTATCTTAAGCTATTTCTTCATTCAATTTTAAATTTATACTTAAAAATATTATTAAAATTACTCAATAAATTCTTAAGATTTGTAAATCCCAGATATGATAAAATCCTTTCTAATTTAATTATAGAATAAACTTTTTAATCATTAGTTAAATTAAGTAAATAAAATTATAAACTCTTTATAAAGAATAAATATTTAAAATGGAGAAGTTAATTTTTAATAAAGTTAAAAAAAGCACTTTTAATTATGCTTACTGCAGTATAATTGTCGTAATTGTATACCTTAAATAAGAAAGCTTATTATTATTTCAATTTACAAAACAGATTAATAATTTGTGTGGAAAGAAACTTGATACTTTTGATTAAACTTCTTATCGAAATAAATAATAATTAATTACTTAACATTTTCTAAATTGAAAAAACCTCCATAAATACATTAAAAATGATACTATCTAAATTGATCAAGCAAACTAAAACTCTTCTTAATCCCTTAAATTATAGATTTTCTTCAAACTTTAATAAAATATTTACAGAAAGACACATCAAAGAATATGAAGAAAATGGATGTACTTTAGTAGAAAATGCAGCCACAGAATAGCAGGTAGAGGAATTGATTAACTAATGCAGAAAGATAATGAAGAGTACAAACTACATGGATAAAAGAGTTTGCTTCAGTAAAGGAGATGTGGAAGTAGCTAAAAGCTTTATTGAATCTGGAGATTAAATAGGCTTCTTCTTCGAACCTAATGTTTTTGATAAAGATAATAATCTATTAGTGCCTGAAGATTAAGTTTTGAACAAAATGGGACATGCTCTACACGATTTGGATCCTGTTTTTGAAAGATTCACCTACAGACCTCTCCTTCAATACATGCTCAAATAACTCGGATATAATAAGCCTTAGTGTGTTTAAAGCATGTACATATTCAAGAATGCTCGCGTTGGTACTCCAGTAAGCAATTATCATTTATTATATTTTAAGGATAATAAATACAGTATCTCTCTCAAAAAATTTAAAATTATTCACTTTTTAAATAAGATATTCCAATAGATACAATCTGATAAACCAACAAAAGAAAATTAATCCTATTAATTATTTGGGATCATTATTTACTTATCCATTTCGATAAATTAATTCCACAACTATTTATTATTCATTGATTTTCAACTTAAAAAACAATATTGGCATTGAAAGTATTATAGTTTTCCTATTTACATTAGATATTATTACATGGATAGACATTTATTAATTTAAAAATCACAATTAATAATTTATTTTTAAATAAATAACTAACTAACCATTTTTATAAATTTCGCAAAATCCAAACCTTAGTTTCATTTCGACTATCAGAACAAATAAGATTTTATTTTAATTTGATTTTTTGATTAATATAAATATATTTAAGACCATCTATAAAAATAAATTCCTTTTCTTAATTTATTTAATCCTTGCATTAAATTCAATTAAATTAGTTTTGTATGAAGTTTTTGATGAATTTTTGGTAGCTTATATTTTGATTTTTATAAAATTAGGTACCTCCCCACACAGATAACACATACTTAGTGACAGTTCCTCCTTCTTCAGCAATAGGATTTTGGTTTGCCTTACATGATGCTACTATAGAAAATGGTTGTATGTGGGGTATTAATGGTAGTCATAGATTCCCATGCACTCATCGCATGTATAGGAATGATACCAATGATATGCTCTATTATGTAGGAACTGAAAAACAATATGATGTTGAAAAGGCTACTCCTATTGAAGTGAAGAGAGGTTCTATGTTTATCTTCCATGGAGATTATGTTCATTTATCAAAAAGTAACTCATCCACTTAACCACGTCATGCATATACTCTGCATTTTATTGACACTGATGGACACAAGTGGCATGAAAAAAGTTGGCTTTAGCGTCGCCCCCATCTTCCTTTCAGAGACTATGATGAAGTTGTATCATAGTTATATAGTAATCCTAACTCAACTAATTGATTGAAGAAACGTTATACAACACATATTTTAAATAGTTAATTGATATTTTAGAATTTAATAATAAATACCCCTTGACTTTAAAAACTGTTTACATATTTTATTAGTATATAATATTTAATTATATTTTGCTTATTCGATTATTATTCTATTAATTTAATATATTTTGGATCAAATTAAAATAATTATTATTAATTAAGATATAAATATTTAAATTATTGTGAAGAAACAGTATAATTAATTGCAGATCTGTTCATTAAATTAAATATTATTTTTTACATTTATATAATTTATAGGAAGCAATATTTACCTTTATAGAGATTAGAAAATTAATAATATTATTATAATCCACCTTATCTTAATCATAATATCTCTCTTCTTTAATTGTAATCAAGAAATTAATTTTTTTTGAAATTTTTAATTAAAATAAAGAAAATAATAGGGACTATGAAATTATAAAAATAGATTACTAGTAGATAATAAAATATATTAAATTATTTATATAAATGTTTCTTTTTTAATAAAAGGACATATTCTTTATTTATATCTTTCAATTATTCAATAGAAAAGAAATGGAAAATCTTCTTAGTTTCCAAAAACTTTTAACTTTAAACTTTCAAATAATTAATTCGTAAATTTATTTTGCAATCAAAACGAATACTAATCTTATTTTCTATAGTTTATTTTACCTTAAAACAAAAAATAAAAAACTAATGATTTCTTAATTTATTAAAGAGAAAAGTATAGATTATTTCAAAATTACTTACAAATCTACGGTTTATAAATAATTCACCTTTTAAATTAGCAACTGAATCTTTTAATAGTTAATGCAGTCTCAAAACTGATATTTAAAATATTATTAATAAATGATTCTTGACAAAATAAGAATTAAATTAATTTGTATTTTGAGATTTTTAATTTTTTAAAATTAAATAAATGGGGTGATAAGCATTACTTAACTCTTATTTTAATAAGAATGTAGTAAATAAATAAACTAAGAAAGAATACTTAAATTGGTACTCATGAAAAAAATTAATGGTTATTTTAATGAGTAATTACTAAATTCTGGATGAATGGAAATTAAAATAATGATAGGAATTTGTATTTTTTATTTTTAGGCTTAAAAATATATTAAAGATTTAAAAGGGAAGAGGTATTAGATTGGAAACAATCTGAAATTAATATGTAAGTCAATATGATATTTCTTTGGTAAAGAAGCTAATAATTTAATAAATATAAAAATAAATGGGTAATAGAATGGAATGGATAGAATGTGAGTAAAAGTTGTTATTTTTCATTGAAAGAAAAATAAAATAAACATAGTGTGCATTAAACGACAAATTAATTAAATAAATTGAAGATGGGAGTACGAAGAAGTGAGCTAATGAATAAGTGAGTGAATGAGTGAGAAGAATATTAATTTTTTAATCCTTTCATTGAATTCATGAAGGATATTAGCTAAGGTTAATATACGAGTAGAAAGTTATTATTAATCAGTAAGAAGCAAGAAGGAATAAGATTAATACAAACCCTTGTAGTGTTTGTTAGCTCTCTCTAATTCACACAATTATCTATCAAAGAATAAGAAAAAAGACAAGTGAAGGGAATCTATAATCAATCAAGAAGAGAAATATATAAGCTTAATAGGTTTGGATAGATAGATAACAGATTAAGAAGATAACCACACTATAGATAGATAGAATTACAATACAAATAAAATAAAACATTTAATTCAAAAAAGTAAATAACTATTGAAGAGATGAATGTGCTGGGTTCATCAACTTACAGCTCTAGTATTCATCCTTCCACTTAAGCCAACAGTCCCTCTTCCTATCTTCAATACAATAGCTAAGGTTTACTATCGTCAGCATCATCATAATCTCAAAATAATTAGCAGCTTTAATAAAACCAATAATATGGCTCAAACAATTTTAGCAGCAGTTAAAACAATAGCAAAAGATAGGCAGGAAGAGCTCAACAGTAATTGAGTTCTTCTCAAGGACTAGGGAGTAGTAGTGATGGAGAGGAAAGAATACGCCAAAAATATCAAACCCTTTCGCTTTCATAGTAGAGCAAATCTTATTTATTCAAATAGTAGCAGTAGCAGTAATATTTCAAATCTGATAAGTATAAGAAGCTGTAGAAAATCTTTAGGCAAAAACTCCATTAAAATTTGTATGATAAGTTCTCATAATCGTAGAATTACTATTATACAAGAGATTTAAACGATTTGCTGCAAGGATCTCGTACAAAGTTTACAATCAAATTCAAAGATTATTTAGTTTTTGATGAGAGAGAAGAATACCTCAAAAGAATGTACTCTAGATTTGAATACCCACAAAAAATAAAATTGCTGACAGAATACTATAAGTTTCACCAAGATATTCCAAGGTTATTTATGCAGCCACTTTGTAATAGTATTAATCACATGCATGACAAGAAAAGAAGAATTGAATTCTATAGGATTGCTAAAATTATAGATGACGAGAATAAAAAGAATCCTGATAAACCGCCTAAAGGTATAGTAGGTGACATTCCAGCACCAGGAACTGAAGAAAGTATTCCGGATAAAAATAATCAAAAAGGAAAGTAAAAGGTTGAGCAAGGATTGTCAAATTTCTTAAAGGATTTAAGTAGTTTTGTGAATATCGGGAGTGGTGAGTCAAAGATGAATATAGATAATAATTAATTGACGAAGAGTAAGATTATAAAAAAGAACATAGGTAAATACTCTTCTTAGGGTTCGTTAAAATTAGGATAAAACGGAATAACTCAACCAATTAGTAAATAAAAATAGACAACTGTTCCAACCAATAACTAATAAAAATAGGCCTCATAGGAAACATAAAGAAACAAATCAAATACAAATACATAAAATACACAATCGAATAGACCAAATTCGAATTCTTCATCGACTTCTCTACAATAATCTTAAAGAGGAGGACAAGATACTCTTTTAGAAATAAATTTTAAATTAAATGATATTCTTTAATAAAGTTCAATGTCTATAAAGTCAGAAGTTACTATTAACGATATGGCAGATAACCACGGATTAGAGGATTTTCTTAAATTCCTTTCCAAAGAATAAAATATCCATCTAATGAGCCGGACAACTAGAAATAGCATTAAGCCAACCGAATCAAATTCAAATTAATAATAAATTAAAATCAACTCAAATGATATAAAAATAGGAAATTCTAATTAAGTTAACAACAATAACACTAATTAGATAGGAAATTTCCCAACAAGTGTAAAAAATGGAGGGACAATAAACTTACAATCAGTAAGTAAAAAAACTGATTCCAAAGATAATAATACCAATACTAGATCAGCTAATAGCAAAGATGAAAGTAAGCTCAAGAATGAATTATTAAATGATCCAAAGAAATTATAAGCCAAGTAGAACAGTGATTAAAACTCTTTCTCAGACAGTAAAAAATAAATTTCTGAGAATTTTTCCAATTCTACCAAAGCCAGTTAGTAAAATTTGGATAAAGTTTACAGCAGCAGCAAGAATCAAGTAATAATTTAGCAAAAAATTAGTGAATAACTTTAGTAGCAGTAACAGTAGTAGTAATAAATTATTGAAGAACCTTTTCTAAATTAGCAACAATAATCTAATCCAAAAAATCTTAAAATTTCTTTACATGGATCATCTTTACCGTAACCAGCGCTTAGTTCTGCAAGAAACTCTTAGGGTGGTAGTAGTATTAGCAATCATCACCTTGACTTAAAATTAAATTTGAATAGTATACAAAATAACCTTATTGGCAGCAATGTCCTTACTCCTTCAGCTCAAAGCTCTAATAAGAAGAGTACATTCTAATAAGGCAAGAGATTAAGCACTGGAGGTGCAACCTTAGTGAGTGAGTCATAGAAAACTCTGCTATCACATAGAGTAAACAAAGCAGATATGTAATTAGATGATTATCCTTTAACTTCAAGAGCCTCTTTAAATTCAGGAGGAAGTTAATTTTAGCTTCAATAAGAGTTCTTAACTCAATAAATGAAACCAATAGCTACTATGAGAGGATAGATTAACTCTCCTAATTTAAATATTAATGTTAATTTTTCTTAGCAACCAATACCTTCATAATAAATTGCCTAGATTAATTTCTCTTCTTAAAATTAGTTACTATCTGATTCACTAACTAAATCTAATACTCCAAATCTACCACTAAGTTCTGATCATAAAATCTCACTTTCTTAACCTATATTCTAGAAAACGTTCTCTGGCAACATGAACAATAACAGTAGTCAAGGATCAAACCCAGGATCGTCTCATAATATACAGCCAAATAATAACACACCTCACTCATTGACTCAATCCCAATTCAAGATTTCAAAAGTAAAGAAATCTACTAACAATCCTTCTAGTTAAAAGGTAATTGAAATCAGTCCTAGAGGAGATTCCAGAGAAGATCCAGATTCATGTTTAGGGTTTACAGCTAGTCTCTAAGCCCCAAATTAATAATAAGTGAGAATTAGTAAAGTAAAAAATTAATCTATATCTTCAAGGAATTAATTTAGTAGTATGCATGCAAAGCCAATAAGTTAGTTGAATTCTCCGTCAAACTCTGTAAGGAGCTTTAATCCAAGTTTTAATTTTAATACTAATACTAGTGGAGGTGGATAGGATACCATTGGTGCAACGGCATCATCTCCTACTAGCTCTAATAATTTCTAGAGTGCATTAAACAACTAATCTTAATAATCTAACTAAAACCAATAAATAGATAGCATCGTAAATGGTAAACTAAACCCATCGAATTAGTAAAAGATTATCAATTAGATACAAAACATAGATTAATTATCTAGACAATTCTAATTCCCATAGTAGATGTAGTAACAATAGTCTTAATATTAATAACAACAATTATAAAATAATAAACAGAATGCATTACAGTAACAATAATAACAGTTATAGGTTAAATTATTGGCTAATTAAAATATTTAAAAGATTAAATCCGTGAGCAGTATTAAATAAAATGAGCCAATTCTTACATAAAGTAATATGCTTATAGATGGATATTAATCTAATTAAAATGGTAAATCTTAATAAAACTAATAGGGTATTGCACCTTTTAATTTTAAATCAACAACATCTAGAGAATCTACAGGCGGTTAAGGGGGCATTAAATCATAATCCTAAATTAATACGGGTAATGGGCATTTAACTGGAAGTCTTACTTAAAGAGGATCAGTATAATAGACTCACTTTAGGTAACATAGTAATCCCATTTAAAATAATTTGTTAACGAGTCCTAATTCACTTCTAAATTAATAAAATAACTCAACAAATATTAGTAATGGAAACAACAACAGTAATGCAAACAATAATAATAATTTAATGAATGGAAATAATAATAATTTACCTTTTACACCATAAAATACAACAGGATTTAATTATTTCAGTTCACCAAACAGTAATAATAATATTAATTCTATTTCTGCACATAAATAACTATTAGGAGATCACTAAAATGGTAATTAACTCTTCCCTTAAAATGATGAATATTTCTAAAGAAATAGCAGCATCATTAACCATCCATCAATTTAGAATTCATATAAAGAAACACCTTTAATATCACCTAGAATGGATGGTAATAACTAGAAGTAATTCTTTGGCTAGAATACACAACTTATGCAAGTTAATAACAATTAATAATAAATATAGAACCAACAGCAATAACAATAACAACAACAACAACTACAAAAGAAATAATAATCTCATAAGTATACCAAATCTGATTAATAATAAAATAATTATAATTATTTATAGTAATTCCAATCATAAAATAGTAATATTGGTTCTCCTTCTTCTAATCCTTAAGCTAAAATGTTAAAGATAAATACAAATGCTAATTAATAACACCCATCTACATTTTTGTAGTAGTAGAACAGCAATAATTAAGTTAATAATGGTGGATCTATGTCTAATTTCAACTTCAAAACTTTTGATCAGGCAGCATTATCTTCACAGTTAACAAGTAATAATACAGGAGGATATACTCAATCATCAAAGCTATAAACAGCTCGTTAGAGTATCACTAAATTACCAGCTGCACACAATGCTTTCACTTCTTAATAAAATACTCCTATGGCCTCTAATTCACAATCAATAAAAATAAAGAGTATATCCCCAAGGAAATAGTTAGTGATACCTATAAATAATAATATGGACTCAAAGAAGTTTACTTTCTAATGAGAATAATATTGAATAAGGTTAGCTTATATCTATTAGAAGTAAAGAATAGGAATATTTCTAATTAGGTAGAAATCAGTATATAAATTAATGTTTGTTTAAATCAATAATAAGGTTTTGATAAAATATAGAAAATCAATTATATTATGCTAATTAAGTTAGGTTAATAAATAAATAAATAAATATAAATTAAAATGTGAGAAATAATCAAAAAAGAATTAATTACTTGATTGCTTTAATAAATTAATTTATAGTTTATATGAAAATATCATTATATATCAATATTCTTATTCTCATTTATCTTACGAACTTTTCTCAATACCCATCATATCATATCGTAACTTCACTTGCTTTAGATTGATTGATACTCTTTTACAATAAATTTATTACATTTATATTTTTATTCCTCCTCTCTACTGTTATTTATATTACTTCAACACAATTAATCTTCATCGTTATTTACAAATTAAGCAAAATAAATGATCTTTTTCAAAAAATATTAAGTGACTTAATTATTAAAAAATCAGATAAAAATAATTTAAGTCCTTTAATAATCAGTGATTAGAAATTAAAATGCTTTAATCGAAACTTTAATTTTAATAATGTCAAACATGAAATAGAATGTTCTGATTTACATTCATTTTTTTGTTTAAATAATTTATATCATGATTAGTATTGCTGAAAAATACAGTAAATTAAATTAATAATAATTAGGAGTAAATAAGTAGATAAAATCTTTAACATTTTGGCTTGCAATTTAATCATTAAATAAAAGTAAATCAATTTTGAATTTTAAATAATCAATAATTTTTATTTAAATTATATTTTGTAAATGACGATTATTAATCATTGCAAATCAAGTGAAAAACAGATCTAAATTAAATTATAGATTTTTCATTTGAAGAAATAAGTTAGATTACACTATAATTAAAACTTAGGATGGTCGTAAGTTTTGAATTAAAATTTTCAAACTAATGACTTTTAATATGTTTGAGATATTCATCATATATTTATTGATACTGGTATAAATCCTTTTTTTACCCAAATGGTAAATTATAAATGACATTAATTTCAAACAAAGAAATTTATTTGATAAAAGGGAATCTTTTAATTAAATTTACTTAATAATATCCACACATTACAATTACATAACGTAAGCTATTATCCACAAAATTGAATTTGCATACCGTACATGTTAAATTTATATATCATTTAATATCCTCTTTCTATTAATTAATTAAATTTGTTATTTAATTCAGAATGGACGAAAGGGAAGTTAATTTTTAGCTTTTCAGGCCATCATAATACGTTTAATTTGTTTTAATTCAGTCATAGTTATTACCAATATATTATAATTTAGAAATGTAATTAATTATACATGGTCTATTATCAACAAATAAAAATTTATAGTATCTGTTAGGAGAATATTTAATTAATTAGAGGTTTAGAGTTACTTCACAGATATCAAATTGGAAAATTTGAGTTACTATTGATAACAACGAAATTCAGATATTTAAAAAGTAAAGCTGTAATTAGTCATAATAGTAATAATTAACTTTATTGAAATATCAGTCCATTAATATGTTAAAATAAATAGGATTAAGAAAAATAGGAAATAAAAAAATATTCGGAGAAGTTAAGTAGTTAAAAAATTTATATTTGATCTTACATTAAGATTGTATTGTAAAATTAATCATAGTTAAATGATTAATCTATACCTAAATTGTGAAAAAAATAGAGTTGAAACAATACTTAAAATTTTGGTATAATGCGAATTTAATTATGCTACTTTTCTAGTAATAAATTATGTCTTAAATTTTATATTTAAAAAAAATAGAGATGCTATTGATTTATGGTATCTAATTGAGTATAGATTGAAACATCTCTTTAATTTAATAAGATTTCACTCGCTTATTAATATGCAAATGAAGTGAATTTTTAATTGGTTGATAGATTGATTGATTGATTGACTGAATATATCTATGCCTTTCTAATCAATTTTCTATTGTAAATGTTTTCTTATAGCTTAATCACTCTGCAATATTTTAGATCAATGATTGATTCATTGTTTGATTAATTGATTGATTGATACATTTTGAAAGGAGAAAAATTAGATAAAAAGTAATCAATCAAAAAATCACTATCAATAAAACAAGAAAATCTGCAAAAAAAAAATAATAAATAATCAATTAAATATCGTGACTCTCGCTAAATAAAGAGAGATCTTAAAAAACCAATAGCATAGTTTATATAAAGATTAAAGACCTTCATAATATTGAAAAACTAAGAGGAATTAGGATATAGCATTAGTATTTACTTAATCAGTCAAACCTATTATAAAAAGAAATATAAAAGAGGCTCGTTCTAACTAATAGCAAGCATTTATGAACTAAACCTCTATAATATAGCATCATGATGTATCGCTGCGGGTGGAAGAGTAAACTTATAAATTGAACAAAAATGACAATTAGTACCAATATTGCGGAAATAATGGTAATGCTAACTCACACTACAACAACTCTAATACCTAGAGTTTTGTAAATGGCATTAATAACCACAGTCAAATTCATCACCCCCATCGTCACTCACAAATCAGCAATAACGGAAATAACTTAAATAGCCACAATGTTTCATATAAAGTTAACATCTATCAAGCAAATGCACAGGAATCGCGCACACAAATTAATGCATAATACTCAACAACTCATCAAAATGGGTCAACTTAACCAAATCATTAGCAGTCATAGAAAGATGAAATCACATAAAAAAATATACTAAAAGCGATCGTTTCATGCTAAGTTAGTTGGCAATTTGCCTTATTTGTTTTGACCTAACTCTTAGAGAAATTCTTCTTCTTTACACTTTTTCTTTACTCGATATCAGCCTATATAATTTAAGTAAACTACATATTGCACTTTTGATTTATTTTCATATGAAATTCACACCATTCATACTTATAGGTGAATATTTTACCATATATTTCTGATTTGAATAAAAATGGTTCTATAATAATCGAATAATACCATTCTGCTTGAGTTAAAGGTGTATAATATTTTTAGCTGTTAAATGAAGTACCTTATTTTAAAAAAATTATTTATATG
Organism: Tetrahymena borealis; assembly: GCA_000260095.1. NCBI lineage: Eukaryota > Ciliophora > Oligohymenophorea > Hymenostomatida > Tetrahymenidae > Tetrahymena > Tetrahymena borealis. The sequence continues at coordinate 54,510 of AHAN01001183.1, forward strand.
GGAGAATGAAGGAAGGCAGGAGATATTTTGGAAAATAATATTTCGAAAGAGTTAATTAATATATTAGACTAATATTATAAGCAAGTTTCAATCTTAATCAACCAATTAGTTAGTATTTCACAATATTAAATCTTATTTTTAACCTTATAAAAGATAGTTATAGGAGTAATTTATGGAGTTACTAGTGCATCTAAATACTTTTTAGTCATATATACATTCAATACAGATACATCTGACCAATCAAATACTAAGGATAGCAGTGAGGAGTAATAACTTATAAAAATCAAACAGATTAGTTTATATATTTAGTGCAGTTTATTATCCTTCAAATTATAGCTAGTCAGCAATAAATCAATCAATAATCTATTAAATAGAATTATGACTCTTACATGATTAAGATGAGAAAGAGTATTTATTATTTTCATACCAATAATTACAATTACTAGTACTATTATAATATAAATATACAATTGGAATTACACTGGATTTTTGTAATCAAATAGAAATTTACCATCATTTCTGAATTAGTTCTAGTTTAAATATAGTAATTTTAGTAAATAAGGTTAGAATTGTAAGAGTTTGTAAAGAAATATGGCTGAAAATTGATGGAGGAATATACATAAATGCACATACAAATCTGATTAATAAAATTAATATTTTTATTAATTATACATTATTAAAATTAATAGCGAATCAATAGCTTCAAGTAAGATGAAAAATTGTAATAAATGCGAAGAAAAAGTTAATTTAGAATGTTGGCACTGTGATATTTGCAATAAATGTGTATATAGGTAGTTTTTTCACTCCAAGCTATTAGGGAAATGCATAGCATCTAGCAATAAAAGGTAAATTCTATAGAATCAAATTATCAGTTTTCATTAATTATTAGCTAGATTCACTGTATCTAATTTTTAAGAATTAAATAAATCTAAAATTTATACTAAGAGTTTTTCAGTCTAAATTAAGAATTAAACTAAAAATAATTATGCTAGTAGAAAAGGGGATAATTAAGGAAAATAATAGAAAATGTACCCAATATTAAAAATAAAATTTGGGAGGATTTTAATGAAAAGATATAAATTTATTTAACAGAAGATTAAGATATTAATCAATTCTCCTAACTAAATAGAATATTATATTAATTTTAATTTTACATTAATTACTATTAATTACTGAAAGACATAAATTTCGTTTTTGTGGACTAAATTTTCTTTTTTATAATCACTTGCTACATCACTTTTAAGATTAAAGCAATTGCTTACATAAAGATATTAATGTTTTGATTTTATTAAAAAAGACTCATATAAATAATAATTGGAATGAACATAGTAGAGGGTCTAATATTCTTAATAGTTGGAGCAGTTAGTATCAGCAAAGTCCTTATTGATGTTTAATCTTATAAAAATGAAGTTATACAAGTAAGAAAAGATTAAAATATATTCTTATTAAATAAATTTATGAATTAATAATCAAATTATATTAAATTAAGTAAGCATTTACTTGGTTTAGAAAAATAATAATTTAAATAAATTAGGCTTATATTGATTGCTTACATATCATAATAATATTCAGAAAATAAAAAAGATTCATTTTGGATGAATATTAAAGAGTATTATGTTTTTAAAAATAGATTTACAAAGAAACATCAAAGGAAGTATTAGTCAGTATCATGATAATATTACTAATAATCATAATTGTTTCTATCTTGGTCAATTCAGTTACATTCAAACTAATTTATAAATCAATCTTTTTTCAAAAAGAAAAACCTATCTCAGCTCTATAGCCCTCTAACGATGTAGTATATTAAATGCTATAATAAAACTCTAATTTAAATTTATTATTTTTCTAATTAATAGCATTTGAGAATGCAAGACAATCCTAGAAGTATGAACAATATTTAACAATAACCAGTATCATCTATTCAGCATATCACAGGTGGGAGTACTATTTTTAGGTAATAACAATCCCTTAATAAAACACCTACTCTCATTCATAGCATTTCGGGGCTAGGAAGAATTGACAGGAGGAAGTTCGAAAGCCATTGGAAAATTAGCCCACCTGATGGTAAATAGGAGGATTAGCAGCTAGTTTCAATGAACAGTTCTGGAACAATTTTTAATTTCATCACTAAAAAAATAGCTTCCTGTGAAAATATAGATAAAATTCCAACTAATTCACCTTCAAAGTCTATCAAATCGCTTAACAGCATAGATCAATCTATTTTCAAAAAAGGTCGATAGAAAAGTTAGAATTTATCAGAAGTTGACATAAGTAAATTTTTCTCGAATTAATTTAATGCAAGAACAAATAAATAATTTTGATTTGTTTTGAAAAAAATCAGAAAGTATAGTTGATTGTTACAATTAACTAATTAACTTACTTTGTTCAAAAACTTAAAAACATTTATCAAATTAAAAATAACTTGTTCATTAAATTCTTCAGTTCTTCTTATGATTTAAATTACTTTATTAAATATTAGTAGGCAGAAATTCTCCTGACAAACCTCTTAATAATTTGAATAATGCAATTTAAGGAATAATCCCTGTTACTTCTCAATATGGAAGAAAGAGAAATACTTTAAAGTCAGCTACTAAAAAGTAAAGTCTTCCTCCTATTTAAGAAAGCTTTTAGAGAAACTAAAGCTCTATTTAAGAAAGCTTTTAGCGTAACTAAAGCTCAGTGTAAGAAAGTTTACCTGAATAAAAACATAAAAAAACTGAAAATGAAGGCTCAGTAGATCCAGAATTTGAGGGAAAAGAAGAAGTATATTAAGCAACTCTTAAAAGTAAATATTAAATAAAATTAATCCAAAAATAGATTACAATATTTTCAATAGATTTTTAATAAAACCAATAAATAGGAAATATGTCTATTCTCAGTGGTCAGTCTTAGTTCAAACCTCCTTCGAAAATGCATAATTGAGTTAGATAAGATATTAATATTTTTATTTAATCCATCTTTTGAATAATAACTCAAACACTTGCTCAAAAATTAATCTCACTCATATCGTCTTATAACTTCTCTTCTGCAAAAATAAAATAAACAAATCTCTCACCTCTCCTTCTAACCTTAATAAATAATTCCTTAATTTAATCACTGCTATCACTAAACAATTAATAAATTTAAATTGTAATTAATAACATTTTTAGAAATATAAAGATCATATAAAATATATTAAAATATTCATCATCACCACCATCCTCTCACCTTGCTTATTTCTTCTGATATTTACTTAAACTTGCTCTTACTATCTTAAAATATAAACTAATAAATCAATAAACTTAATGAAACATAATCATCATGATAAAATAACAACAATAATAATTCCAACAAATACTGATTTTAAGTTTTCCTATTAGCATTTTAGAAAAGAATACCTCCTCAAGTGGATATATCTTTTATATTTAATTTTTTTAGGATTATGATCTTGCTCTTCTTTCTTGAATAGCTGTAGTTCTATAGTCTTCTTTGTTGGAAATAATAAATTTATTAGAATTTTTATTTAAAAACCTAGCCTAGAAAAATAAATATTTATCTTCACATCTTAATCTCCCTCGAAATAACCTAACATTTTAACATTTTAAATAGCTTATATAAATAAACAAACATATTTTACTAATTTAAATTTTTAAAGTGCCTTAATTATCATTTGTAAATTCTGTATTATATCACACTTACATATTCAATTTTAAATTTTGTAATTCTATATAAATAACCAAAGCTACTTAATACTTTTATTCTTTTGAAACTCTATCAAATTATCCTAATACTCTTTTATCTATCAAATAAATGTAAGTTTAGAAGTTCAATCAATGTAGAAAGAAATACTCTAAATTAATTATTAATGAAATTATATCTCTTATTGATCAAATCCTTCGATTATTTAAATCTGTTTTTAAGATTAAATCTAAGAGGGAAGTTAATAAATTTTATTTCATAACATTAACATAGAAAAGGAGTTAAGTAAGGATTTGTTAATAATTTTTTTCTTGAAAACTTGGATTTTAAATCTAGATATATTTATATTTAATATAATTTCTATGAATAATAAGCTCCGATTATGTAATCATTTTACAATTATAATTGTCCTATTTATTCAATCAGTTAATTTTAAAGTCAAATCATTACCAATTAGTAAATCTTAAATAAAAAATATATTTTTAGAATCTTTTTTAGAATGCTTTGAATTGATTTATGATGGATCGAATCAAAAAAATTTTTAGAATTCAAAAAATAATTAAATATAAAGCACTCATTTGATAAGGATTGATAGTATCTTATTTTACAAACAGAAAAAAATTCAAACAATAAGATTAAAGATACTATCATTTAATTAATAAAAAGTTAACTGTTTATTATTTGACCAATATATTTCTTTAAAATTAAGAGATTTGACTGGAATAAAAAAATTAAGAGTGAGTGATTGATAGATAAATAGAATTGAATTTCAATAAATAAAAATATTACTAAAAAGTCTAATAATGTAAGCATAGTAAGATGTTCCAAATAAATAGGAAATAGTTGAGCAGTTGTTGGCTGATATGACACCAGAAGTATATAATCTAATTATTTCAATAAAAGAATCATTAGAATTGCTAAGGAGAATATCTTAATGATTTATATTATTAATAGATATAAAAGGAAATTGTCAAGGAATTAAGGGAAAAATATGAAAACTAATTTTAGGAAGAAGTTTAATTACTCAAATTAAAAGCGAAATAGAGTTGTGAAAGTATTGTAGAAGAGAAAATAGATGATCTTCACCGCGATTAGCTATAACATTACAAAGAAAGAAGAGATAAATTTGAAGAAAAATAAAAAGAGCTTAATTTTATGAAATTGAATATTATGACTGAAGTAGAATCAAGTATTCATGAGAAATGTATGCAGCAACTAGAAGAAGAGAAAGATAAATTGATGAAGTAATTTCAGGAATAGAAGAATTAAAATAAAAATCACACTTAACTTGAAAAAGAAATAAGTGAGCGTATAATGTTAGAGTTTAAAGAAACTAAGTAATTTGAAATTTAGCGTAAAGAAAAGCTTATGAAATTGAATTACAAGAAGAAATTTGAAGAAGAAAGGGAACATATGTAAAGGGAGTATTAAATTAACATAGATTAAGAATTTGATAAATAAATGCAATAAATAGAGCAATAAAGAGCAGAAATAGCTAAGGCTACAGCAGCTAACAGTATTAAAGTTAAATAATGCAAAGAAGATAAAGAGTAATTACTGTAATAAAGAAGAGATTTAGATAAAGATTATACTTAGCTGATTTCATAACTTTAGATAGATTTAACTGCTTTAAAATAGGAATTAGAATTATTACAGCAATAACATCACTAGCATTAATAATAACAAATCTAATAGCAGTAATAAATCTAATAATAAAGTATAATAAATAGTGACAAGAAATAGCACAAACAGTTAACTTAAGATTATGAATAAGATTAGAGATACTTATATTTGAGGTAGTAATAAGAAGAAGAAGATTAAGGCTATAATTAAGATGATTAATTCCCTTTGCATTCTTAACTTGATTAAGAAGAGTAGTTCAGAAAAAATAATTTATTTGCTTAAACCAATACTAACATTAATGATTATTTCAATATGATGAATAGCAGTCAAGCCCCTCATTTCGATGATTAAAAGATGGGATTGACAACACAATTATTTAATACAAATTAACTTTAAAATTCAAAATCACCTTTTCTTCTTTCATTGACCAATAAATTGAATATGAATGCAACTAATGTAGATCATAAGAGGTAGGTTTTTAATAATCTTTCAAATTGTTTCATTACCATTTTTAAAAAATAGAATTATGTAGTAATTTGAAGAAAGTTAAAAAATAATGCCTGCTGGAATTAATCTTCTAGCACCTCCTTAGCCTTTATTTTTACCTAATGGAGAATAATTTGTATCTAGAGAGCAAAATAATATTTTTGATCAACAAAATATTGACCAATAACAAAACCTGAATAATAATATACAACAGTAAAAATTCCAACGTAATGATAATATCAAATTAGTTAATTTATAACAAAACAGTTTATTAAAATTGATTTTATTTCTAATTATTGACCTATTATTTGTAATAAATTAAATTAAAAAGCATTAAAAGAATATCATACAGCAGATTTGGCAGCTAAATTATTAGATTAAATTTAATAAAATAAATAAGTAGGCTCTTAACAATAAAGCATGTTCAATAAACTTCCTTCTCTTTCTTAATAATTCTCAAAAATGTTCTTAAAAGAAGTATCTCATACCAATAGTACTAAAAGTGCTAATCAAGATGAGCATCAAAAAGAAAATATTATTAATAAAAATGAAAATAATTTAAGTTAAAATTTGACTTTTATACCAGAGTAATTAAATGCCAACAATGCTTCAAATTAAGATAAGTATGAAAGCGTATTGCTAAGATTAAAATAAAAGCTATCTAACTATAATTTTGATAGTGATTAAGAAGTCAAGATAAATGAATCTAAAAGTACAGAGAAGAAGGAAAATAAGAATAAAAACGATCTTAGTATAAAATCCTCATTAACATTTAATGCTAATAAACATGAAGGATGTAACTAATATTAATTAAAAATAACTTTATCAATTACCATATTTTATAAAAATAACAGCAAGGTATGAATAGGCTCTAAGTTAAGAAATGAAATCTATTCCTAATTCTAAAAGAGGAGTTAAAAAGCCTTCCAGCATTCAATAGTTGTTATAACAAGTTTAGGCTAGTGGCCCCTTGACTAGATATAAATAAATTTTTTTAGTCAATGAGTAAGACAATCCAAAAATAAGAAAATTAAAATTAATTCATTCTAACATTACTGAATAATTAAATGCTGAAAAAGAATTAGAAAATAATGTAAAGATTTTATCAGAAAAGATATTCTCTGAATATATTCCTTCATTAAGTAATGTTTAAATTGAGTAATAAATGATAATTTTAATAATTGTTTTTTATTATTATATTAGATACTTCTGCTGATACTGAAAAAGACCTTATTGTGGAATTTTAAAATATATTATATTTATGGGAAATGACAAACACTCATTTGGAGAGTAGATAGGCTTACTTAGAAGAGATGTTTGCAGATGTGTAATTAAGCTTTAATACATTAATAAAATAAATCAAATTTTGAATTTAATATAAAAGTAAATAAGTAAGTGAAGTAAGATAGAAATTAAAATTTGAATAGGAATATCTTGAAAATATGAAAATTCCTGAAATTGAATAGCAGTTATTAGTTTTTTTGAATCAAAGGCATCAGTTTAAAAATGAAATTGATACTAGTAGCGAAACTAACTTTTCTTATAAATCAAATAAAAGATTCTACAATGCAATAAGAAATGTAAATTAATAGATAGAACCACTTCTGCAAAAATACTAATAAGTAAAGAAAACACCATTAATTTGGAGAGGAATTAAAGTAGAAGATGTAATTAATCTTTAAAATTAATTTATTTTATATTTATCTTTTTGTAACAGTTATTATAGGTAGATAAATTCGAAGAAGAGATTGTTTAAAAAGAGGAGCTAAGAGAAGAAATTTAAAAGAAGATATTTAAAAAATTTTGAATAATTATTAATTAATTGACTGCTGATTTACATTAAATTTAATGATTAGATTAAAATAATTAATAATTAATTTTAATGGTAAAGAGACATGACTTAAATTATAAACATTTTAATTAATTAACTAACATCTATGAATTATATTTTATAAGAAACTTGATTCTTTGTACATAAATAAATCATTAAATTTCATTTCAGTTATATTTTAAATCTTTTATTCTCAAGGCTAAAATCATGAAAAACAATAATTTTGATCTATAGGTTCCATTGTATAATTAGGGTTCTTATTATTCAAAATAATCAAAACTATTGAAATAAAAAGATGAATAAAATTATAAAAGATTTAACATGGGGATTATCACACAGTAAAAGATTTAAAAGGATAAATTAAAGTTTTAGAATTATTCTTCTATTAAATGGATAGATTAATAAAGTATTTTTTAAGATAAGAAGGAAGTAGTGAGTGTAAGGAGATAAAATGCATGAATAATAGTGTATATATATACAATTAATATAGTTGTGTTTATTCTAAACTTTTGGGAATTTAGATAATCCACTTTTATTAAGTTTTGTTGTGGTTGTTGTTAAGGTTATTTTTTAAAATTATTTGATTTACTTAATTTATTAATTAGATTGAAGATATTAACTAGGTTGGAGATCTTACAGGAACAACATTAATCTCAAAAGGATCATTTACATGTGCTGAAGCTAAATCCTCCACAAGAATATAATGCAATTATAAAAATAATGAGAGCAAAGAAAAAGGAAGCTATAAAAAGAAGTTTTTTATTCCTATTTGATTTTTATTATTTTTTAATGATGCTTAATCTCCTGTAGCTTTCATTGATGCTTCTATCTATAACTTCAGAGGATCTGTTTTAATTTATTTGAGAATCAGTAATCATTTTCATAGAGGATTAAATTTTATTATCTTTTAGAATAAGTTTATCTATATTTTCACTAACTATTTTTTCAGTGTCGCTGAGAGTGTATCTGGCTTCTTCAAGTTTCGTTTTATAAGTTGTGTTATAGCTATTCATTTAATCTCTTATAAAATCTTAAAATTTCTTAGTTGTCCCTTCTCTATCTTGAATGAATTATTTAACATCTTATTCCAAAAAATGAGCTTTTACTTCAGAAATGAACATGAAGGCCTTCTCAATTGAGAAATTTACATTAGAAACGCATAGATACATATATGGGAATTCACTCAGTACATGGAATATTAATTCATCTTTATACTTGAAGGATGTTCTTCTAGTTTCTGGAGCAGTTTTTACAACATAATTCAAAAACTTATGTAAATTGTAGAGCTTTTTAGCATAATCTACTACTTTCTTTTTCCTATTCTTTACTATTATAGCATATACTATTTCATCCTCTTGATTTGGAGATAAATTATTTTCTATATCTTCTTTACTTTGAGATGAATTGAGTAAAGGTTAATTCATTTCTTTACTTATATAGATAGAGTTAGTTAAATAATTTTGGTATAATTTATAATTTTTTTTTTTGAGAAGATAAAGTTGATTAGTTTTATGATCCTTCTCTACTTTTACTCAAAAAAGTGTAAATATCCTTTTTGCTATATTGATTATTTTTGATTAGAAACTATGAAGTAAGTAAGTGAAAAGAATTTTTATAAACTAATTTGATGTAATATTTTCTATCTTTTTGAATTGAGCATCCTAATTACTCTCTAATACTATTAACCGGAAAACTGATCAAAGATTTGCAAACATTTTCTCATATTAAAATACCTGATGCTTTTCTGCTGATTTTTAATGATTAGGTAAACCAAAAATAAAATAAACAGTATAGAAATTTATTTTTTAATAAAGATTTAAAATTTTATTAAATTCTAAAAGCATAAGTTTGCCATTTTTTTAGATAATCTTTTTTCATCACCATTTATGAAATGAAATTAAATTGTTGACTTGTTTTATTATTAAATTTTTTTAATCAATCTATTTAGTTATTAACTTAAATAGATAGATAAATTAACCATAGTTAAAATAAATTTTATTAAATGATTCATTCAAAAAATAGAACTTATCATTACTTTAGATAAAACTTTATCATCACCATAAAATTAAATTGTTGTTAGCTTATTTTATTATTAAATTTTTAATGAATCTACTTAATTATTAACTTAAATAGACTTTATAAATTAAGTATCTTAAACTAAAAACTTGACTTTTATTAAGAAACTATTAAGTTAAATTTTATTATTTTATATATTTAACAATTTTATCACATAGGCACAAGTAATAGATTATTCATAATGATAAATAAATTGAAAAATGTTTAGAAAATTAACTACAAAGCTAACCATTTACTTGGCAAATATAATAGCATTGTCCTGTATTTTCTAATTTAATTTATGCCAAAATATAAAAAAGTCTTTGAACTTTTTTAAATGAGTTTTAAGGAGATAAAATGGATTTAAATAAAACTCATTAATGGCATTAATTTATTTATAATAAATATAGAATAAGATAATATAGAAGCTAAAGCAATCGGGATCGATTAATTTGAAAATATCTTTGAAAGAATTGCATAAATCCAAAGATATAAAAATATTTACAATGTTATAAGAAATAAGAATTTGGAAGTTCCTAATTTAATCATATTAAATTCAAAACTAACTCTATTATTTTAATCTTATTATTTAATTTTATTTATTCCAATCAAATCACCATTCTTTTATTCAAAGCTACTACTAAGATAAACTTGGATTAGTTGGTGCATTTGCGTTTTAATTATTAAGTAAATCTTACTAATACTATTCAAATTCTTTTTCTCCTCTAATTCCATCAATATTGTCAAGATATTTTTTAATTTCTCTTTCTACTAAATCCTAAATTTAAATAAATATTTAATAAATGAAAGGTTCAAAGCAACTTAACAAAAATTACTTCATTTTCTATTAAGTATTACATAGAGGTTGGATCTTCAATTAAGCACACTTTTTCTTCTTTCATCATCTAAATATAAAAAATTGCAATAAATTAAGTAATCATAAAATCTAGAAATTTACCTATAAATATATATTTTATTGTAAAATGGTGTTTTCAATATACAGAGAGGGATCCAAAGTATAACTGAAATATGAATCTCTTTTAAACTTATGTGATTTAATTTTTTCTAATGTTTCTGTGAACTTTTTGTCTAAATCTTTTATTTTTTGGTTTAATGTGATGAAGGGGTGCTTTTGAGAGTCTTTCTTCTCTTGTAAGACTACTTTTTGAGAGAAGAATGGCATGATTTCCATACCTAACTAGCTATCTACATCAACAATAAAATCGTAAACTCTTTCATTGTCTTCAGGATTACCACTTAATCTAATTTAATTTTAATAAATTAATTGAAATTCAATTGAATAACCTAAATAGCGAATACTTAATTTAATGTCTAATTGTAGTAGGGTTAGGAACGGATAATAATTATCTCAATTTTGCTGTGATTTATCCAATATTTATTTTATCTTATTAGAATACCTATTAATTTGTTTAAGAAAATGGTTTACTTATTTGAACTTGATTTAATCATTTTAATATTACATGTCTTAATGAGTCATCGCAATTTATTTCACTTTTATTCTCACTATCTTATAAATTTTTGAGCTATTTTTATAAACAAATAGTAGATTAAATATTTAAATAATTTAATACAAGTTCGCGCTATCTTTTTTGAAGAATCTACTTCAAAATAATTTGGCAGATAAATAAATAATTTAAAGAAGCGTAAGCGGAATCGTTATATTACCTTAATATATTCCCAAATAGCAGCCAATGCAGTAGATCTAGTACAAATATCAAAGCCGATAATTTAAGCGAGTTTTTGATCAACCTTTATAAATATTAAATAAATTTTTAGCATTTTCTATTTCTTTTTGAGTTTAGTAATTACTTTAAATTTTAGTGGATTGTGATATAAATGGAATTGAATTGTAACAATTGTTTCTTTACTGCTCTATCTACGAATAATGATACCCTATTCAACTTTATCTGATTTTCTCCACTATAATAATTTCCATAAGTATATGATTAATATCTAGTCAATTGTAGAATTGTATTTACTTGCACTGGATCTGCATTGAATACAGTAAGCTTATCAAATTCAACTGTGATTTTAGAAAAGAAGTTAGAAAAATGCTGCTTTAAAGTTGTCAAATATGAAGCATTATTCTATTTATAATACAAAATAAATTATATTTATCATTTCCAATCTTTTGTAATATATTTTACCTTATCTTCTTGAAGTAAATGTCCATATATTTTAAGATTCCACATAAATTAATTTTCCTATTCTATTTGCATGGGATCAGTACCTTCAACTACAGGTGCTTAGGGAGTGTTGATCTAAGTATAATCATTAGTAATATATACTCTAAAGATTTACTTTGTCTTCTATGTAGGTCTAGCAAATTATTCTTACAAATCGAATCTCTTTCTCTTTACCATTTTATCAATCATGCCTTCATATTTTACTAATTAATTAAGTAATTCAAAATCGGGAGCAATTTTTAATAGTTCGTCGTCGCATTCAGTATAACCAATGTTTCCCTTTTCATAAATAGAGTGGATGAGTTGCTTTGGATCCACATATGTTTCTTATGCTGTATGAGATGAAGAAGATTATTATTATTGTTATTACTATTATTAAATATTCTATTATTAAGAAGAACCACCTTAAACTCCCTACTATTATTGCATGTGCTATTAAGGAGGATGTCCTTATTATCCACCCTATCTATACATCATTCCCTATTAATTTGGTGCAATACCACCTTATTATCCTTAAATAGGAGCCATCTAATCTCTTTGATAGTGACCTTGGGAAGGGGGAGGTCCCATAGGTCGTTACTAGCCATTCATCATATTTGGATTCTAAGTAGTGCTCATTCCTCCTTTATTTACCTATTAATTTTGCATACCTTTATTTTTTAATTATTGAAAATATTAGCTTTTTCTTTTTTGCTATCAATTTTCTTATAGGTACACAGATATACATACTAACAAGCAAACATACATACATACAAACTCTAAAATTTTATAATGAATAAGTATCTATTTTTTGTTTAACAAGATTCTAACCTTTCCTTTCAATCACTCTTTCATTCTTAATAATATATCTTTTTTCATAAAATAATATGCAAAACAAACATTCATTAATTTCTCCATATCTTCTATTTCCAATAAATTTTTAATTCACTATAAATGAAAACATTAAAAAGTTTCAATAGATAGCTAGCTAGTTAGCTATTAAGATAATTAATTAATTAGTAAGCATAATAATCCATCTAATATTATATAATATATTATTCTCAAAAATACTACTTCTTTCATTTTTAAATTCTATTGTATCTAATTCATAATCTAATCATTTATTAAATCCATTTAATAATAATAGAAAAGATAGAAAAAACATAGTAAACGGCTTCAATCTAATTACAAGTAAGCATACTGAACGTTTTCAACATAAATCATTAACCTTTTGTAAGCTAAGAATTTTATTATTGTAAAAAATACTTTAATTAAATTTTAAATATTGATTTAATACTTTGGTTAAAAAACTAGAAAAGTTCTTCCAACAATAATCTACTTTCTCCATTAATAACTGAAAATATTGTCATGCACTTTTAGCAATTTATTAAATAATTTAATTTTACATAAAATTAGTTGTATAGTAAAAAGCATCTATTATCGATTAATAAATAAATCTGTATTTTAACTAAATATCAAGCATATTAATAAATTTATAAACTCTTATATAGGGTGAAAAATGGAGCTATTTTATTTACAGATTCTAATAATATAGGTTTCTATTTTATAAATGATATCTATTTAAAGTTAGTCACTTTTTAGTAGGCGGATTGTTTATTTATTGTTGTTATTATTGCAGTAATTGTTATTTATGGATTTCATCTTTTACATCTATACTAATACTTTATGGAAGAACAAGCTTTTAAGTAATAATACTTCTTTATTAAGCCTTATTCTACTATTAATTAATCATTTTTTAAAGAGTATCTGATTATTGTATGATATTCTTAGATGATTATTATTAAATTTGTTGTTACTGCATGTGTTACATTTACATTACATTCATATGACTAACTACATTTTAATTTGTAAATATTATTTCATTACTCTCTTTAGTAGGACTTCCTGATTAGGATGATATATGAGATTTTTATTAATATTCCTAGAATTTTGTATGGTGATCACTATTCGCTTCTGAAATAAGAATAATAGGTTGTTATTATTATTGTTAAGTTGAATTTATCAAAGAGTCCTTTGATTATTAATTAGGATTATATTCTATTGTATTAATTTATTAAATTATGAATTAAACACATTATTTAGGGGGACTCAATTGCTCAGATTAATCTGTTGTTACTTGGTGTTGAGGAGATTAAATTGGTTATGAATTTTATTATGCTTTTATTTTTTATTAAATATTTTACATATCCTGCATATGTTAGCTATGCAGTTTAGTAGTAATTTATTTATTTCCTTAGTGAGGAAGTGGTTTATTTAAAATAGCCGGAACTACTTCAACATAATCAACTTGGTTTAAGCTATTTCTTTAAACATATCTGTTTTGAGTTATATCTGTTTAAAAATTTCTTTGACGAGTAGATTAAGGTAGATTTGTTGAATCAAAATTAATTTACTTTAGATTATCCCTATTCTTTGTAGAGAGTATTTATTTGATATTCCCTTTTATTTACTTTGTATCATTTTATTTTATTAAATCCTTGATGGCTTGGTTTTAGCTATTTCTTTATGGAGTTTTAGTTTTGGAAATTCTTTTATTGCTATAACGATTGTTTTGAATAATATTTTAATCTTAATTACTAACAGGAGATATATTATTATTTCCATAGAAATTGTAATTTGTGAGATTATTACCATTCTAATTTTTTAATTGCTTCTTGTCCTAGTCGAATACTATCTATTATGCCTTTATTGGGGTAATATTACTATTTAAGATATTATGTTACTTCTAATTGTTTTAATAAGATTATTATTTTTATATCAATTTAATTTCTATCACCTAACTATCAAAGACAGGTGACTTATCTCTTTAATTAGTATTGTTGCTATTGATGTAACTGTCATTCAAATTCATATTCTTATGTGAACTCCTAGCATTAGTAGAAACATCAAATGATTAATTAACTCTAGCCGTCTTGTCTAAATATTGTTTCAAGTGGCTTTGTCTTAGCTTTATATGATTAAGCCCATCTAAATTATTGTTTTCTGCTCGAAAATATTTATTATTGTCATTCTTTTCTTCTATTTACTAAGTAAAAGGTATCATTTAATCATCTTCTGTATTCAATTGAAGTTTATGCTAAACACCTTTCTTATTGATAATTGGTCTGTCTATCTTTGGAGTCTAACTTCTTAACTAATAAGATCAATTTTATTTTTAAGAATACCAATTAAATGAAATCTATTTTAGAAATTTGATTACTTGATATTTCAATGGAGGTAGTTTATATTGCTCATTTTCTTCCTATTTTATCAAAAGTTAAACTTTATTGAATTTAATAGTCTCTAATTTAGTTAAATATTACATAATATTTATTATCTCCAAGTGAACTCCTGCAGTAATTTCTTTTATTTTTTATTTATTTTTCTCCCTCCTTCTTTAACTTTTCTTTTTCCTAATCAAATGAATTGATCCAATGTGGTTTGTATTCAAAGAATTTATCTTTAGGAGAGCCATCAGGCAGAATCTAAAATAATTATAAGATTTGATTAATTTTTGAGTTTTGTGTGATATTAATTCCAAGATATATTACCAATCCTATTTTAACTAGATGATTTTTCATGACATCATTCTAGAAGTAAGATTTAAGATATTTATCCTTTAATCCATTATACTGTAATAGCTGTTAATCTTTAGAATATTCTACTTTAAAATCTTTTTATGCTTTATTATGAAGTTATTGAGAGTATTCTTTTGGTGTGAGAAAAGTTGAAACGCTATACAAAATTATAAAAAATGGTAAAAATTATAAGGATAAATGAGTAAATTTAACTAAAATTAAAAAAGAATTAGAAATTACTCTGCGCGATTCAGCCATTCATCCATTCTTACCAACTAAGCAAAAAATTAACTATTCTATTTTTCAATTTAAAAAGCTAACTATTTGAGATTATTGAACAAAAGAATTAATAAATTTGTTTTTTTAGATTATAGTATTTTTAAGAAAATTAAAGATAACCAAGAAATAAATGCCTTTTAAGTTTAGATTTGTAAAAAATAAGAAAGTAAGAGTTATTTGCTTGCATTTCAACTTATCTAAATAATAAAAGTGTAAAATGAATGGACTATATAAATACAAATATTTCTTTTTAAATACTAAAATCGCATTAGAAAAAACCAGAGCAAATATTTCCTATTACTAATATAAAAGAAGTTTATTTATCACCACATCTTCTTAATTATATTATAATTATTCAAACATTAAAAATCTCTAATATATAATAATTCATATTCAAATACAATTAAGAAAATACAAAAATATATAGCTATTTTATAATAAATAGTACCTTACAAATTTATCCAAAGTTTTAGTTCAATTATAAATATCTCCCTCCCTTTTACATTCATTTTTAATTTGATTTACTTTTTTTAGAATATTATTTTTATAAAATTATTAATATTTATTGATAAAAAATATAAAAACAAGGTAATTTGAAATTAGAATATTGTTTTTTAAGCTATCTATATTTTTTAGAAACTCCTTTCTCCTATAAATGATTATTCTACATTCTAATTTTCCTTACTTCTCAACAACATTTATTTATTAAAAATAATGACACTCATTGAACTTAGTGGATATAAATTTAATCTTGTAGAACTGAGAGTTAAGATAACACCCATTCATTTCAAAATGAATATTCATTATTTATATAAAAGTAAAAAATTGATACTAAAATTTTGAAAATTATAAATAATTGTAGAAAATTAAACGAAATATAAAAAGAAAGTAAGTAAAAAAGATCAAAAAAGAAAGAAAGAAAGAAAGTTAGATTACTTTTTTAGTTATAGATAAATACTTAACTAATAAATAATATGATTTATATCATTTCCTTTTTTGTATGCTCAACTCTTTCTCTGATATCAACTTCAGTTTTGCTCTTCTCTTTTGCTTATTTTAAAACCGCTAGAACTTATGCATTTAAACTAGTATTCCCTATCTTTGTCTTTGATTTTCTGCTGAGTTTAAATTATTTCTGCTCATTACTATACGATTTGATTTCTGATCAGCCATGGATAGGCAATTTTCTTTGTATTTTACAAGGCTTTATAAAACTACTTGCTACAAATGGAATGTTTTTCAGTACATTAATAATATCTTGGGTACTTTATTCACATTTTGTAAAGAAAAAACCAATAAGAAACAAAAATCCTATTTTACTGTATTCTCCTTTTACAGTTGGCCTCCCTCTACTTATAGCCTTAACCCCTTTAATTACTAATAACTATAATCACACTGAGCCTCTCATTGAAGTTATGTGCTTTCTTATTGTTAAGCATACAGATAAAGGAGAAACAGATACTGTTGGAATGGTTTTTAAAATACTTCTTTCATTTGTCCCATTTTTACTTACAATTATTTTAGAAATGTACTTTATTTCAAGGATATTATATGATTTCTGGAGAAATAAAGAAGAAAATCAATTTGCTAATTTCAAAAGCCTAGTACTTTACCCTCTTTTTTTAGTATTTTCATGGATATGGATTATGTATGAGAGATTTTATGAATTAATAACTGAAGGATAATAAATAATATGGCTAAATCAATTCGATTTATAGATTGGAGTATTTAATGGGTTTATCAATTCTTTGATTTATGGATACATTTCTATAAATCCTTGTGGTAAAAATAGCATTTCGAATCAGTAAAAAGTTGAAGATATTGAAGAGAAATCAGAAAATAATAATACTGATGAGTGGAGTTTAGAATAAGATCTTATCAAATGATAATTAAGATAAAAATAAATCTAATTTTCTTTAAAAATAAAATCCTCTCTAAATATATGAAATATTAATAATTTTAAAATAAAATAATCTTACAATTAAATAAACTATTTAAATTAAAATTAAGAAATTTATTTCATCTTTGTTATTTATTAAAGCTTTTAAAATTTATAAAGCATTTTATATTATTTAATCTAAAGATATCATTTCAAAATCTCTTTATCCTTGATAGTGTTTAGTATTCTTTAAAAGTATATTTTGAATTAAAATAATTTTATTTACTTTAGAAAATTGTAATAGATAAAATGAGAGATTCTTCTTTTGTGTAATTACTTTTGATGTAGACAAATATTTATATATTTCTGTTAGTATCATCTGTCTGTCTATATGATTTTTTAGCTTAATTAAATATAAGAAAGTTTGATCAAATAATTATAATAAATATAAAATCAAGAAATTAAATAACATAAAAAAGAAAGAAAAAACTCAATTAATAATCCTAATAGTATATTTTTATCGTTTGTAATTTTGTAAACAATGTCTTGTATAATATATGCTAAATTAACATTTGAAAAAGATTTTAAACGCGTAACTATTGATGAAGATTTATTTTAAGATTAAAAAATTTCTTTTGAAGATTTGGAATATTACTTAGAAACAAAAATTTATTTAACACCTGTAGAAATCGTGTAAACTTAAGCAGATTAAGAATAGTTTATTTATAATTATAGCTCTGTAGTACTGAAATTAAATGAAAGAATAATCGATAAAACTGTAAAATTGATATTTGAAAACAACTCTTATGAATTAAATCTAAGATTGACTAAGAACAAGAATAGCTTTAAAGTGAAATATTTACTTAACTAAATAAGAAAATTATTAAATATTAAAGATCGTTTGTTTGTATCTACATCTAAATAAAGTATTTATTGTTTAGATGATTACATATCTATTTCAGATATTATACATGTCTCTCTTAAACCAAATTCCCCCAAAAAATCATTTTTATTTAACACAGATGCTAAATAATAATATATTTAAGAAGAGGATTTGCCAAGCGAAGCCTCTACAATAGACTCAAGTGATGAAATTCAGTAAAGAAACTCTTAAGAAACATTTTTTGATTAACTTTATAATCCCAATTAAATTTCTTTGGTAGATGTAAATGTAAAGGATCCAATTAAAACTTCTACTTCTATTAATAAATCAACTTTTTCTAGTAATATTATGCCTTTTATATTTAGAAAAATTAATGTTTTACCTACACCTAATATTATTTCTGGTACAAATACCTTAAATGAAAACCCCTTTTTAAAAAGAAAAAATTTAATTTATGAATCCAACTCATCAAGATAAAATAGAATGAATAATATTATTTATAAAACTGAAGATAGACCAAAGGCATTGCCTATTAAAAAGGCAATTAGAAAATGAAATTATTTATTTACGTCTCTTAATAATTTTATAGTTGTTCTAAATTTAAAGATCAGCTCTTAATATAAATTGTATCATACTTTATTTATTTATTTTATTTGTGTATTAAATTATAATTACTTTCAATCTATTCATTTCTTCTCATTTCTCAACATTTCTTTAATTATTATCAATATATTAAATACATTTCTAAATTTGTTAACTTTATTAATTTTTAAAAATATCAATAATTTTCAGTCAATCAAATTAAGGGGGTTATATGTAAAACTTATCAAATTTGAGGGGAACTGATGATAGTTGTTTTAATTTTTCTCTCTTCAAAAAAATACTTTATAGAAAAAATAGGATTTTACTCCTTTAAATAAAAAATTTAAATATTTTTTTCAAAGTATTTTTTAAATTTTTTCAGTGATTCTTTGTAAGATTTATCATAAAGGACTAATTTTCTTCAAAATAGTTAAGTTTATTGAAGATTCTTTATATTCAATGCAGTAGACTGATGTATTGCCTTTATATTTTTAATTATCTTTAATAAAAATATCAATAAATAAAAATTATTTGATTTTCAAGTGATAATCATTGATTTCACTTTTGAAAAAAATAATAATTGAGATGAGAAAATCGATTTGTTTACAATTCATTCAAAGTCTTTAATACATTTAAAGATTAGTATTACTAATTTTGTCTAATAATTCAGAGATGTTATTACCAGGAGTTAGAAGTAAATTAAACTTTATTTTACATATAAATTAAATTTTCCAAAAAAGGTATAAAAGAAATACGTCTTTACCTAATTAAAAATAAATCAAATAAGATAGGCTTTACCTCAGGCTTAACTTATGAAAAATACAAAAGGGGTTATTAATTTACTTAGATTAAATAGTTCATTTTTAATTTAACATACCTTATTTGTAACGAAACTATAAGATTTTTATTTTGAATGTTATTATGATATAATATAGAGATGGTAGGAGTAAGCCTTTAATCAAAGTTAAAGCAAGATTGAAAATCGGGTAAAAAAGCCAATTTATAAATTATGATTAGGTGGTAATGAATTCAATAGATGATAAGTAGTAAGTATACTTTTATAAGCATCCTTATATTTAAATGAACTACAGTATTCAAAATAAGATTAAGATTTATACATAGAGATAGATAAGAAACCAACCAAATAAACTAAGTCCAATACCACAAATATCTTGAATATCAATTGCAAAAAATACATTTAATAACAATAATTAAAAGAATCTCAAATAAATAAACAAATACAGCCTACTCAACCAATCAAAGCACGCACAAATGTTTTATAGTATTTCTTTTCTCGTTTGTTCTATACTTTCAGTTATCTCTACAGGAATACTCCTTTTTCATTTCGCATATTATAGATCTGTTAGAAGTTTTGCCTTCAAATTAGTATTTACTGTCTTTTTCTATGATTTCCTCTTGAGTTTAGATTACTTCTTGCCATTATCATATTATTATGTATCATAAGATCCTCAAATCAGTGATGCCTTCTGTAGATTTCAAGCCTTTTTAAAATTATTAGCAACTAATGGCACATTCTGTGCTACTTTATCTATATCTTGGACTCTCTATACATTTTTTATTAGAAATAAACCTATAAAAACTCAAAATCCCATAACATATTATGCACCATTTACTATATTAGTACCTCTTTTAATTGCTATAGTGCCTTTCATATTTGATAATTATAATCATACCCAACCTCTTTAAGAAGTTATGTGCTTTTTGGTTGTAAAGCATCCCGCTGATGGTAGTACTGACATTGCAGGGGTTGTCCTAAAAATATTATTATCATTTATTCCCTTTGTAATAACTGTAGTGTTAGAAATATACTTTATATATAGAATATTTTACAATTTTTGGAGGAATAAGGAAGAAAAGCATTCAGCTGATATAAAAAATTTGATTTTATATCCACTCTTTTTGGTGATGTCTTGGATATGGATTATGTTTGAAAGATTCTATGAATTAGTTTCAGGAGGAGATCAAATCGAATGGTTGAATAGCTTCGATTTATAAATCACTGTTTTTAATGGCTTTATTAATTCTATTATTTATGGGTATCTATCAATCAATCCATTCTAGAGATGCTGCTGCAAAAACCCAAAAGATTCAGAAGATAATAATAGATTCAAAGAGATATCTCCACAATCTGATTATGATGAAGAAGAATGGAGCCAAATGCAATCAAGTCTACTCAGATATTAAAGTAATATGTAAAAAGAAGAATAATGTAATTCCTCTCCATCATTTGATGATTAAATAATTGAAGATTCCTCTTACATAAAAACTACTCATACAACTCATTGATAGCTACTTATTCTTACATTTCTACTACTTTTACAGAGCTATAATATATAATAATGTAAACTTAACAAATTATTCATTTCTTCTACACCCTAAATAAATTAAACTTAAATATTTCAAGAGTTTATAATTAATCTCAAATCCAAATCAAAAGATGAATTAATTATTCTATTAGATAAAAGAGGATATTTATAAGATAAGTAATTTGATTATCAAATCATTGAATTACGTTTAAAACTTTTAATTTAAATTAACTCTTCATCAAATTATGTTTATTATTTATTTGATATCTTATGTAACAAACTAATTAAAATTCTTTAAAATATTAAACTTTTTCTAATTCTTTCTATTAGTTGTAAATTAATAAATTAACAAATTAGTAACAGTAATTATATTTTAACTATTATCCATAAAAAATAATTAAATAAAAATTAAAGTTTATTAAAAGTGTTTTAATTTTAAAAGTAGATGAAATAATATTTTAAAGAATTAAACAGTGAGATTAAAAACAACAAACTTAAATCAATTAAAGTTTAATTAGCATAAACTAATTGCAATTTAATTCAAAATAATTGCTCTAAAATTAATTTAAAAATCAAAGTTCTACAAAAATAGGAATTTAAATGAAATACTTTAAATTTTAATGTTAAAATTAAAGATTATCTATCTTCTATTTTTGAAACAAGATAGCTAGCTATACTCTTCCTTTAAAACTGAAAAAATTTAAAATGAATTTGCTGTTTTATTTTACATTGTTATTTTATGCCATTAATTAAAGAATAAATATTTAATAAAATGTGTTAAATACAGATTAATAGTTTCATTAACAAACTAGATAAAATATAAATAAATTTAAGCTAATGTATTAATTTGATTATAAACTTAATTGAGATTATCTATTTTTTATAGAAGAAATCTATTTAAAAATTAATTCCTTTATTTTTTTATTTTATGAATATTTAACTTAAAGATATTATAATAATTTTAATTATAAAATATTTAAAAATGATGGAATCTTTCTTTAAAGAAGATGGTAATAAAGCTCTATTTTGCTAAAAGCATCAAAGTTATAGGATAGAACTGTTAAAAATAGAAGATATTTAGTAAGGAAATAATTCAAATCTCTTATACTGCTACTAATGCCAAGATGAGGATGAGCATTTTTTATCAAAAAATTTTATCCTTATTTAAAAAATAATTAATCAAAGTTAGAAAGAAATTTTATCAAAGTGGCCACCAATAAATGATAATAAGATTATAGAGCACCTTCAATCGAATTAGAAATTTAAAAAATAAGAGATTGAAGAAAGGATTAACTCATTCTTTAATTCTTTTACAAGAGATATTTTGGATATCATAGATAATTTTAGATAAAGTTTAATAACAAAAGTTTAAACTTATTCTCCAAATAACGATTACATCTTACAAAAATATAAAGAAATATCTAAAATAAATGAGCTAAAATAAATTATACTAGATGAAAAGATGGATATAACTTAAAAAGAAGCTGAGCTAAGAGATTTATTAAATTTACTTTAGGAAGAAAAGCATTAAAATACCCAATAATTAAAAAATTTATTGATATAGAGTGGACATGCATAATAAATTATAAACTTTGATTTTCTAAATTAAATTAAATATTCTATCACAAATTTAATAGACTATTTTTTTGTAGCAAAAGAGTTTGTAATTGATGAACTAGATAAATTAATTGAAGACAAAAATGAAAAAGTTGATGAATTAATAAAAATAATTTAGAAATAATCTAACTATTTATCAAAGGAGCAATTAGTCTTTTTGAAGCATGTATTAAACTTGATTTTACCAATAATAGAATCTATTTCATTTAAATAGGAATAAGTTCCTTTAAAATCTGAACCTAAAGGCATTCTATAAAATGTAAGTTTTACATAAACAAAATACTAAAATAGTAATAATACTATACAAATTATGAAAAAATTGAATAGTGAAGTCAATATAACAACCTTAAATAGTAGTGAATACTGGGTACCTTGTGTATCTAATATTGTTATTGAGAGACATAAAAAATATCTTTTCAGATTCAAGATTTAATGTTATTAAAATAATATCTAATTCGGTATTGGACTAGTTAGAGATTATTATAAAAATCATAACCCCTTTAATGATAACTTAGCTTGCCCATTAGAATATGCTTATAAGAGATTATTTAAGCCATTAGATTATAATTATGGAATATAATAAATTTCAAAAGGTAAAGATTTTTAAGTTAATACTAAGGATGAATTGTTAGAGATTAAAATTTCTATTGAAGATTAAATTTTAGAGTTGACAAATTATCCTAAATATTCTTCATAAATAGCATTAGAAGAATCCAAAAAAATAAATTTGAAAGAATATAATCAGCTTAGATTATTTCTATTTATTGGATCTAACTAACTGAGTATTAGTTTAACTGATGCATATATTGTTGAATTTTTTGATTAATGATTGTTAATTACTTATTACCAATAGATTTATTTTAAAATGTAACTAATATAGTAAAAAATTATACTTTATTTAATATTATCATTCAAAAAAAATTACCTTACTCTACAATTCAATCCTTATCATATAGTAATTTTTGATTAAAAAAGATTACTTTTATAGCAAATTATTCTCTCATTTGTTTATTTTCACTTTATTTTTGATTTTTTTAAATATCTCAAATATCTTAAACCTTTTAAGAAGGATGAATCAACTCTAGTTAGCAATATATCTGTTTCTTTAATGCTCAAAATTATTTAATGATCTTAATAGTAAATATAATAGAATTTTTATCAAGTTTGTTCCTATAATTCTGGAATGTTAGAATAATAATAATAATAAATAATAATAATAATAATAAGTAGAATTTAATAATTGTAAAAATTAATCTAAGGAAAATACTGATAATAATATAATAATAATGGAATCTATATAACAAATTTAACTATATCCTTTATTTAATTATCTTTATTAATGAATTAACTAACACTTTCTAAACATTTTTGCTTGCCAATCAAATAACTTCAAGCTAGTCGTCAGCTAAATTATCATAGTTTTCTCTATGCTAATTAGCTAACTCTCTCAATTAACCTAATTTATTTCTTCTCTTATTATCAGGTTAACTGAATTGAGGTTCATAAACTTAATGTTTTTGAGATCCCATTGAAGATGATTATCTCTTTGAGAAAAATGGTGCATTTTACCCTAAATTGCGATTATTTTGATTGCTTTAGAAGTATTATGGATTATTATTTTTATTATTCTGGTAATTATTATCAAAATTGTTATCTTCGTATTGATCAATACCATAATTGTCTTAATATGCGTTAAAGTTCTGTTAATAATCCATTTAGGTGTCAATATATCCTTTCATAGGAGCATTTTAGAATGCATACATATCATTTTAGGGGTTTTGATAATTATTATTGTTGGAATTTTGATTATTATTTGTAGCTGTTTAAATAATCTAAGGTATTTAGATATGCTGGTTATTGTAATTGTTAGTTTCGTAAGGGAAATTCTCTTCGTTCATGAGGTTATGGTAATCTTCATTGTACTCAGGATTTTAGTTAAGTATTTATTAATCCTCAATAAATTCATTATCGATATTATTTTCATTTAAATAATCAATGTCATTGTTATTATGTCTTCTTTGACCATAATTATAGTGACTATTTATGTACTATTACATGCTATTCTCTTCTCCACCTTAAATAAGTTCATTCAAGTTTTTATGATTGGCTCCTAAATTCATTTTATTCTTCTCATTTTTGCTCTTAACTTTTTGTCTTTTTTACTCACTTGCTGATCCTGCTCTAGTAGAAAAGCTAGGATTATATGCTGAGTTATACATCTCAGCATCTTCGCTTAGCTATTGTGAGTTATGTTAATCTGAAATAGAATTGTTATTATTCTAATTTGGAGTTTACAGAGTTACTAAATTAGATTATAGATTTTATTGCTAGTAACTCTAGTCATAGAATTCATTTTGCTGAGATTCATTGTTATTTTAGTTATAGTTATTGCTTTATAAGTGATTTGTTTAAGTACTGTCTAAAAACATATCAGTGTCATTGTCTTGAATGTTGTATGGGTTTTCTATAATTGTTTAGTTTTATTATATTCAATGTTATATAAAAAATTCATTTTTCTTTATTATTCTACAAAGTGTATTTTGTTATAATTGTGAAAATAAATTATAACTAAAGAGAATAGAATTATGAAATAGGGTAAATTTTAATATATATAATCCATCAATTTAAAAATGCATTCTAAGTAATTATTACTGTTTGCTGACTGGTAAGTATGAATTGGAGAAATTAGATCTTTAGTTATTGGATTATTAAACTACTGAAGTGCTTTCTTTTCTTCATACCTCTTTTGCAATTACAATACTAAACTTTCAACCTATAATATCAAAATAAATAATTCATTAAATCCTATATTATACTAAATTCATTTTGAGTAATTGAATTTCTTTAAATTTAACATTAACTATCATATAAAAAAGTCCATTAATTGCTCTATACTATTGTTATATCCTCTTTTAGCCTTGGTGTATATGAAATGCTCTAAGAGTGATAAAAGCGATCCATTTAAATGATTATTAGTGTAAAAAGCATTTATAGAAGCTAAAAATAATGATAGGACTAAAATGAAAACAGCATTACTTAATCTATTTCGATGACATTCTCATTCAGTATTAAAGCATGCTCTTCAAAGAGTTTCAGCGCTATGAGTTTCGGATCACTTAACTCTACTAACCCATTTAGAAGGATTGAATATATTCTCTCCTTGACATCTTGTTGTCTTCTTTTATAAACTAATGCTATTGTAGGTGGATCATGCTTGATCCCCATTCTTAGAGGGATTATAGGGTTATTTGGAGTGAATGTTGCTGCCATTTTTAGAAGCCTCTCAAACTTTCACAATAGTTTCTATACTATAGCTAGGTTATTAATTGAATTTATGTAAATTGATCTTATTTTCTATTTTTATAACTAGTAATCAAAGTTAATATAAAATATTGCTTTTATTCATAAAAAATTAATATTGAATATCAATCAAATAAGAATGGATGTGAATCTATCTATCTATAATCCTTATCTTTTTAATGATAAATCCCTCAATCTTCATTTTAAATCCCTATTTATAATAATTCAATTAATATTTCAATCGATGTATATTCAATCCAATCCATATAGTTTTTCATTATTAAAATTAAGCAAGTATCAAAATCTTTACTTGTGTTAGATATGATTGTAAAGTTTTAAAATTAAATTCAGATTTTTTGTATCCACAGAATATAAGCAATCATTACATTAATTATTATTTAAAATAACTTAATTTTAATCACTAATAAATTTTTAAAGATAATTTGAAGTATTTATTTGAATTTAAAAATGGATTTAAAGATATTTAAAATTAAAATCATCATCTATTTAAACTAATTTAAAAACTACAAAGAATAGATATATTTAGGCTTATTGATTATTTTATCAAAGTTATCATTGTATAAATTCTTGACATGTAACCCATAAAAATCAAAATTTAATATATAGTTAGTTTGTAAATGTTATAACTTTAAAATTTTTCCAAAATATTATTTATTTCCTAGCACTATAAATACTATTATCTTAGGAGACTTTAACATAAGGAATAATTGTTAAAATAAATTATATTCTTTAATTATTATTTTAAAAATTTGGAAAAAAATTTATTTATTGATATTTTATTGAGTACAGTTGATAAATCATAACATAAACCAAACTTAATGAAGACAAGTGAATTGGTTTATATTTATTATTTATGAAATTGATTAAATATATATTCAGTTTTTAAGTTAGTCAATTCTAAAATTAATTTTATTATTATATTAAGAAGGAGTTGAATATTTGAGTTTACTAAAAATATTTAAACAAAGAGCATTAAAAGAAATATTTTCTGATAAAATTAATACTTTTATCTAATAAAAGGATAGTTCTACTCTAATCATATAAAATTCAATGACTTTATTTAATATTCTTTTAATTAAATTAATCTTTTTTGAAACACGTTTTTTATTATTTTACTTTAAATTTGTTATTCATATAATCAATTTTTTTAAATACCTGAGGAAAAATCCATCTATTAATTATTTAAGATTTCTTTTCCACAATATACTCAAAACCATATCCCTAATTCCTATTTTTATTCTCTCAATTCTCATTAATTACTGATTATGTTATGATAAAAATGAGTGTACATCTTCATAGAAAATAGTAACCATAAGATTGTTTTAGATTATAATTATTAAAAGGCCATAGTTTTAGTGATTATTTTTGCCGATTAGATTAAGGAAATATTAATATTCTTTGATAAAGTAAAATTAATAATAAAAATGAGAGTAAATTTATTTAAAGATTCAGTTTAATAAAGAAGGGAATAAATAATTCAATTAAAAGATGAAAGAATTTTAAGTGAATTTTAGTCTAATAAAATGTGAAGAGTAGAATACAAAAATTGAAGAAATGAATATCATTAAACAAAATAACAAAATTAGTATTTTATTTAGATGAATTATAAATATTTTGTTTGTATTTTAATAAATATTTAAATAATTCAAGAGATTTTATAACATTTATGATAGAATTATACTGAATTAATTTTAAAATCAATTTAGTTTATTGTAAAATAAAAGGTAAATTATAAAAAGGCATTGTTAGTGCATTAGAATAATATTAAATTTGTAAAAATAAACTAATAATATAATTATTTATTGTATGTATTTACTTCAAATCTAAATAAAATTTATAAAGTGGCAATTTTATTTCTAGAAGAATAGAAATTTAAGTTTTTAGATTATTTTAACTAAGTTACATTGTCCAATATTTGTTAAAAACTTTAGATTCTCAAAATTAATTTAAATTTTGCATTAGGGATACTAAAAAATGTTTATAGTCTTATAAATTATAAGATTGGTATTTTATTGTTTGAATAAACTAATTATGAATAAAGTGTCATTTAATTTCCCACATTCTAGAAGACTAATCGAGTATTCTCAATTTTTATACCTTACAGTTTAAATCTGAAAAGTATATATTTCAAGTGGGATTAATCCTTTTTGTAACAAAGAAATATTAAATAGTAAAACCTTCCATACTATCAGTACTATAAAGTTTAATAGATAATTCTTATTTAAGGTAGAAAAGTTTTGTCTGGCTATTTCTATAATTGGTATTTTAGTAATAGAATAGCTATTATAAGTAAAAATTATAAAGAAACAAAGATTTATTTAATTTTGTAAATGAAACTCTAAGTATGAAAAGCATATACCCATTTTATTACTTAGAATACAGATTATTAACTATTTGAGTCAAAATTCATCAGTATTTTAATTATTTCAAAGACGATTTTACATTTATTTGAATCAAACAAATTTTTTTGTTAAAATAAAGATATTCTTCTTAATTATAATAATTAGGACCATGAATTTTATTACTAAATGTAGCCTTAATCTGATCAATTACAATATCCGAAATATCCGAGGAGAAACCTAAAAAAATAATTTAATTTAAATATAGAAAGTTATCCTCAAATTTTATTAAGTAACAACAAAGACTTATCTTTAAAAATATAGATCAAGGTTTCTCTCAAAAGTAATAACTTAAAGATAATTGAAAAAACACAATTAAATAAAAACAACAAAACTTTAAAAATGAAGAAAGTTTTACTATTAACACTCCTATCTTCTCTTTTTGTTGCTAGCATCTCAGCTTTCCAATATGATGCAAAATTAGCTTAAAAATTAGGTGCTTACTCTCTTGCTACTTATTGTTCAACTTCTAAGCTTTAGAACTGGAATTGTGGAGATACTTGTAGCCGCATTGAACCTTTATAGGGCATAAAAATGTAGACAAGTGGTAAGAATATTTTTTATATGATTGGATACAATCAAAAAGAAGATGCCATCATAATTGCTGTTAGAGGAACCGTTCCTTGGAGTGGTACTAACTGGTTGACAGACTTAAGTACTCTTAAGATTGATTATAAGAAGTGTTAAAGCTGTCAGGTTCATTAAGGTTTCTATGAAGCAATGCAAACTATCATTGTTGATGTACAAAACCAATTTAGAAACCTCAGAAAGCAACACCCCTAGAGCAAAATCTACATCACTGGACACAGTTTGGGTGCTGCTATTGCTACTCTTCTAGTACCTGAAATCTATATGTTGAACGGAAACAAATCTATTGATGCTTTCTACACTATGGGAAGTCCTCGTGTTGGTAAAAAGATTAATTTAGATTTACATACTATCTATATTTTCTTTCTTATACTATTATACATTATATTACAATTTTTATCATTTGACTATACTTTATTCCCCAATTTTTGCGGTCTAAAATAGCTTAATTAATAACTTTTATTCAAGTTGAAGGATAAATTTAATTGTATCCATATGTAAAATACAATTTTATTATTTTAATGGAAGACTCTATATTTTAATACCTCTGCAGCGATTACTTTGCTTCATTATATTTATATTTTATTTATTGCCCAATTACTCAAATAAACATTTCAAATTTTAGCCAAACATTTAAGATACTTAATTTATTTAATAAGAGGTAATATTCATATTACAATATATTTATTCATTATTTACAATAGTTTAACAATCAATTATTATTCATTTAATTACCTACATTTGCATTTTAAAATTATAAACGATAGATGGATAAAATTATTATCAATCCTAAAAATTTAGAGAATTTTCTTTGAAACAATATTGATTAAAAGCATATTAAGTTTGATAAGATTGATAAATCTTTTATTTAATACGATTTAAATAGAATAATTAATAATTTAAAATGATTTTAAAAATGAAAATTTATATCTTAGATTTTCTAAAAAAAGTGATGACTTGTATTTTATTATTTACTTTAAATTTAGAATTACTTTTATAATGGCGTTACGTTTTTAATAATTAATACCACTATTCTTTCTGTTTTCTAATAACTTAAAAGCAATTCTTACATAATCAATAACTAATTTTAATTAACTTTTAATAGGTAATAATGAATTCAGTGATTGGTTTACTGCTAATAATAATTTCTCAAAATTGAGTGGAAGAATTTCTTTAAATAGAGATCCTGTTGTCCAAGTTCCTTACAATTCTTTCCCTTTCTTGTTTAAGCATCTTGGTAATGAAATCTTTTACAAAGATACCAGTAGTCTCAATAATTATACTTAATGCTAAAACCCTGAAAACAAAAATTGTTCATTTGGTATTATTATTGCTGCTAATGTTTCTGACCATATGTCATACTTTGGCTGGAATTGGGGTATTGAGTAACTTAAATGCTAAGACATTTTAGCTTCTGAATAGATTTGAATGAACAATTCCATTTAACAAAAAATACTATTTTACTTGAAATAATAATTGATTAAAAGAAAGAAGATTTTTTATAATATCAGTCAGTATTGATAACGAATTGTCTTTTTATTAAAAATATTGGGGAATAGGTAAGATGCTATTTGTATACTATATAAACTACATGTGGTGTTTTATTAATATTCTAAAGATATTTTTAATAATCTTATCATTTTATTGTGATTTTTATTTTAATATAAAATTAAATGCTTTTACTCAATTAAGAAGGTTAAGTTACGATTACTAACAATTATGATATATTAGTTATATCTAAATTAAGAGATAATCTTAAATAATATTTGTTATATATCTTTACAACAAAAAAATATAAATACATTAAATATCAAGTTAATTGTGCATTGTACTCTTATTAAATTATTTTTTATATTAGTATTATTGAAATTCATCAGAGATAAGCTTACTAATACATAGCTGCTAGATTTAATTAGAATATAGTATTTTGATGTAGAGGAAATGAAATAAAATCTGTCTTTATGATATATTAAGATATATCAAGTAAAAAATAAATAAATTAAGTTAGATATTCTTAGAAAAATCATCTCTTTAAAAATTAATGAAAATATTAGGTACGAATGATAATGTAGTTATGTGAATGTAAAAAACAACATCATAAAATTAATGGCTTGGAAGTAGAAATAGATTGAATTGATGGATTTATGATTTAAAATTTAAAGATAGGATTGCAACAAATTCAATAAGCTTATAGTGACTAATAAATCAGAGTGGTGATTATAGTAATTTAGCTAATTTAATTATGTTTTTACAATATAAGTTTATTTGATTGTATGTAGTCTTGATTAGAAAAAACTTATCAGGATTATAATCTTAATATTATTAATTAATTTGCAAAAAAGAAGGAATCCATATAAAAATCTATAATTTAGAAGTGTATTAAACACAATAGTATTCAAGAAGTAAAGCTGTTAAGAAGTATTTCAAAGGGTATTAGCTAAATTGCACAAACATTTTAGAGTGAAACTAGTGAATAAGGCGATCTCTCGCTCATATGATCATAAAAGTAGCACTCTTATTAATAATCATCAATATCAATATGATTGAATAAAATAACTCAATCGACAAGGTTAATATAGCAAAAATAAGAGGAAAAATTATCAGAATCAGTTAAAATTATAATAAAATGCCATTTTAATTGAATTGGGATTTAAATTAAATGAAAATCAGTAGTAAGTTTTCTTGCAAGAAGATAAAATTTGCTTTTTCAATATTTATAGCTTACTATGTAAATGAGAGTGGATATAGATATAGAAGGATATCTCTTAAAGATTTTTTGAGAGAAATTAACTTGTTTTTAAATAAAGAACTTCTAACTAATTTTATATACAATTTAATATAATAATAATAGTTATTATTAAATTAAAATTAGATAATTAGATGTTGTAGAATAAAACATACTTAAATATAGTGTTAAAAACTAATTTAACTGATGTTTTATGAAATATTGATATTGATTTCCATAATTATCTACTTTTCACACACATTTTATATGTTAACTTTATATAATTATAATTAGGAAGAAAGCAAAGAGTCTCTTTCAAAGCATTGGGAAGTCAGTAAAAATCCTTTAAATTAGATGAATATCCTTAGACTAAATGGGTTTGAGATAAGTGACGATCTTGTTATATCCTAGGAAAAAAGACTTGATGGATATAACTTTTCATTTCAGAATAATGAGTATCCACATTCTTAAGACATCATTTAAGGTATTGATTTTAAAAAATATTTTGATTCTTTTTAGAGACTTTTTTGAAATAAATCTGGCTTATTATAATTCATTTTTGTCTCTATCTTTTTAGGGTAATAATCAATTTAATTTTTTTAATTTTTATTTGGTGAGAAGTATTTTTTAGCAAGTAATTATTTCCAAAATCTTTTGCAGATCTAAACACTTCTTTTTTCTACCAGATTTAATATTTTCTTGAAAATACTTGAATGATTATGGTTGAAATGAATAACGAAAGAGATTATCAAATTAATTTTTTAATATTAATTCAGTTTCTTCTTCTACATATTATATTAGAAAAGGTTATTCAATAAAAAAATAAAAACTGTTAATCTGGGAAGAATTTGTTGACATTAAATCAGTTTAATTCACAACTATTTTAAGTAAAGCGAAGAATTAAAACCCAACTTTAAAACTTTGTAAGAACTTAAATTTATTTCTAAGGTTATCAATTTTAGAAAATAAAGTAAAAATTAATTTGTAATAATCCATGTTCTAGCGGAGAATTATTTAGATACATCCATTTTTTATTACATTATTTTATTCTTCCTCTAAGTTAGAAAAGGAAAAATCTTAAATGTTGCAAAAAATTTTTTTAAAAGAAGTATAGAAGACAAAAAACTAATAAAGAAATCCTAATATGGATGTTTTTCATTTATTTAAAAAAAATTCACTGAATCTTTTAAAATTTTGGAAAAAATGTTAGCCAAACATTAAAAGCAATAAAATGAGAAAATTTAGGCTCAGTAAATTTATTACGAGAAACTTATGTTGTGAATAAAGAAGTTTTTAAAAGTTATTATCTTCTTTGCGAAATACTATTAATTAAATAGCAATCCTAGAAGTTTATTTAACTTGAATGTCAAAGGGAGATTTTTTATCAATTAATTTGATTGATCATTAAGATCCCTTTAAAAATTTATTCTTAGCAATTCATGCCTAAATATTCCCATAAATTTGATGAAGAATCATAGAAATCATAATCTTTTAGTTAATTTAATGGGTAAACTGCTCTTTTTATTTACAATTCACGCTGGAAAAAAAAAATTTAATAGAATTCTCCTTTAGTTGTGAATTTTAGTGCAAAAAAAGTAGGAAAAATAAAAGAAGAAATTAGATCATTATATATAATAAATTGATAGTGAAATCATTTATAATAAGCATTGCATTTATCATCTCATTAATTGAAGTGAAAGAATGATAGAAAGGTATAAGTACTTAAATAATTTTGGTTAATTAGGTTCAGCAGGAATTATGAGCGATGAAGCCAAAACTCATGAAGAGGGTCCTCAATTTCAATAATAAGATTAGTAAAGAGAAGAAGTTTAAAATGATAGAGCTGCATTAAGAAAAGGTCTTCGCGATTCAGTTATGAAGTAGTAAATGATGGGTGGTGGTGGCAAATCCTTAGGCAGAAGTAATTCTATGCTTTAAGAACTAAAAAATATATAGTAGGAGAAGAAGATCACTAGATAATAAACTTTTGAAATAAATCATGATACTGAATTAAGAAGCCCTTTAATGAATACAAGCGAGTTTGTAAGCCCTCAAACGAACTCTATAATATAAAATAATAAATCAGCTCCACCTTAACTAGAACATGTATCCTATGCCGATCAAGTATACTTGGCTAGCAATACAATTTCACAGTTTTAAGACTAGGTTTATAATTAATAAAGTAATAATCCAGAAATAAATAGTATAAATAATGGCGAATATACTATGACAACAAATGAAATAAATTAAAATAAAGATGCAGCTAACAAAAATATTAGTAATCCGCTAGCTTTGAATTTGAATTAGATCAGTAATCTCAATTTAATTCCTTCAGTTATGAACAAATTCAATAATATCCCATCTAATAACATTACTTCACTGAATAATGCTAATATAATAAATTAAGAAGCCAGTTCTTAAGCTAGTGATAGCCCTATCGCAGACAATAGTACGGGTATGCCATTCCCATCTAGTAAAAAAAGAAATTTTATTCACAAATAAGTTCTAGGCGTTCTCGAATAAGAAGGATATATAGTCGATGTAGATAATGGAACAAGGTAGCTTGATTAATTACATATATTAGAGGCTCAAAGATAAATGGTCAGATAAGCATCAATGGAATTCGAAACAAGCAGAGAATTAAGTTTAATGGAGATAGAAGAAGCATCTCAAGAAAAAGATAGCAGTCTAAGCATAAAAAAGACTAATAGGATGAGATAATCGTTTGGACATAATAACGATAGTCTCTAACCTTCTGAAAAGGAGAATAAATCAGATAATACAAGAAAAACAAAAAATAATGACAGTAGCGAAAGGAGAAGAAATGATTTTAATAATTTTTAATCATTTTCAGAAAGAAATATACCTTCAACAGAAGACATTGAAGCAATAGCAAAAGAGGAGAATAAGGATAGAAGATTCAGTGTCAATACAGAAAGTAGAAGTTTGAGGAGAAATCTGTTAAGAACAAATGTATTCCATACACATGTAATCACTAAAACTCCTACTAGTTCTACTTAAGGAGAAGGATTCTCAAATTGGGCTAATGTTAATGTAGAGATTCATGAAGACGGCGAAGATTAAAATAACGTTAATGGCGAAAAAAATGCTGAAAGTAAATCATATGAGAGTTCAGATGAAGAAACTTCATCATTAGATAAATGCTTAAAGAAAAATAATAATATTAAGCTTGAAAAAATTGAAATATAATAAAATCGCTCTAAGTCTTATGATTCTTCTTCGTCCTCATCATCATAGGATGATAGAGCTGCTGACAGAAGAGTGTCATGCAAAACAGCTGAAACAAATAAAGCAAATTGTGGTGGGGAAAGTACAAGAAACAGATCTATGAGGATGAATATTGGATGGAATGGAGTTTGTGTTACTTAGAACAAATAAAACAACAGTAGTGAAGGTGATGATGAAGAAGATAATAAGAGTGATAATAACCCTAGAAGTAATCCTCATTAATAGTTAAGTAAATATAAAACTTTTAGTAAGCATGGTACGGTTGAGTTTGATTAAGATTCAGACTCAAATAATAAAAGAAAGGTCGATAAAATTAATCTAAATTATAATGAAAAAAGTGATAACTACGGAGATGATGAAGATGAGGATAAATAATCTGGTAGTGGTGGTTCTAATTCTGGATATAATTCCGATGAAGTTGATTACAATCCTATAGGCTCATAAACATCTAAGAGTGGGTAGTATTTGAGTAAATTCAAAAGATACAGTAACTCTAACAATAATAATTACTAATTTGACTCAATTGAAGAAATGGAGTCTTCCTAAGAAAGCATTAAAAAAAGTTCTTGTAAAAATTCTTAAAGAATTAAATATCCAGGAACAACCAGAGCTATGCCTAAAATAGATAACCCCTCTAACTTTTTACAGTATATTAATATGAGAAGGTCGAAAAGATAAAAAAGTAATATAGAGTAAAGCTAAGGCGATCTTTAAAATAGTTCTTACAATGGTAGTCCAACTGAAAATTTCTCAGGAGTGTTAGAAAGATTTAATGAATCAATTATAGATTTAAATATAGATTAGTCTTTAAGCTTGAGAGAAAGCTCTGTGAAAAGTCCTGTATCTCCTTCAAAGTAGTTCTCTACATCATAGTATTTCCTTTTCAATCTTAATTAAGTTAAATTTGACGAAACTTCTAAATTATCTTAAATTGGTAAGTAAGCTGAGTCCGAATGTACTTCACCAAAGAGTGATAAAGATATTCAGAAATAGGAATCATTAAGTACATAAGTACCAACTATGATGAAACTTCCAAACAGCTAAGCATTAATAGACAATTATTTAACCAGTGTAAAAGAATTCCAAATTAATAATAATAATAATACTACTACTTTTTTGGATAATAAAAATACTACCAATGAGTCAGTAGATCAATAATTACTACCATCAGAAAATAAAATTAATTAATTATCTGAAATCTCACACGATCTTAAACACTCTATTAAACCTCTAGAAAAATAAAAAGAACTTTCTGAAAAATTAGAAGCTTTAACCGATTAAGAAAAGATTCATAACCAAGCTCACGAATAAGAGAAGCAGAAATAATCAGATTATTCTCAATACATTAAAGATTTTATAACTAGTATCTCACCTAAATTAACTAAGTAAGAGCCTCTATTTAAAGTAGATTATTTAAACATCGGTTCTAATTTAAATGATTAAAGAAGAAGTACAAATAGCAGTATCAACGAAAATGTTAGTAGTAATATTTCTCCTATTTTAAAAGAATAGTCACAAACAGCCAGTGATTTTATTTCTAATTTTAATTTAACACATCCACTTGAATCTCAAAGTCAATACCATTCCTCATCGTATAATTAATTTATGAATGAACTAAAGTTAACCTCTACAAGCAATTAAATAAATGATCTATCTAGTAATAACAAATAGGAATAAAAATAAACAACTCCTCAGACTTTAAAATATGATATTTTAAATAATTAAATGTAATAATAGTCATACTCTAATCTTTCTTAACATCTATCAAATTTACTTTAACCCAGTTCAATAGCAGCAACAACAACAACTAATTAAAATACCACTAGTTAGTAAAATTAATGTTATATTCCTCTAAGTTAATAGAATAATAGCCATAGCTTTGTTGTATCCAATTCCCCAATAAGTGGAGCTTAAAATAAGTAACCATACTTAAATTCATTTAGCCATTTTGATGTCAGTTACTAAAATATTCCTTAAACTCCTTTAAGCGCATTACCTCATAGCTTTAATAACTTGATTTCAAATTATAAAAATGACCAGACATAAAATAATAATTCCAATACTTTATAAGATGATTCATTAAAATAAAATATTTAAAGTAGATATCCTATTTAACTTACTCCTTTGAACATTGAAAAATAATAAGATAAAACTGATAGTCTTTTTGTTCATTTACATGGTACGACTTCCCCACTAATAAATAATGCAAGCACTCCTCTATTAAATAATACATCTAACAATTAGATCAACCTAGCTACTTAATAAGATAAGCAAGTAGCCTCTATTAGCATTCCTTTTATGCCCTATCAAAATTAATCTCTTAATTCCTTTTCTAAAAGCGAAATCTATTCACCATATACAATTTCTTCAAGCATCCCTCTATACTAAACCACTATTCCTTAACAAACTAAGAGTATTTAAGATCTTTATCTTCAATCTGATTTAATAAAAGAAGAAACATTAAAAAAGGGTAGTAATAATTTTACTAGTAATAGTAATCTTTAATTAACTTAAAACTAAGAAGAATCTTCTAAAACTAATTCTGAATAGCTATCTTAGTCTCCACCTAATACATTTTTTAATGAATTCAATAAATACACTTCTTCATATCTCCCACAAGCACACATTTCCCTTTCAACAGATCCTGTTGATAAATAAGCCCTACAATCTAATAACAGTAATACTAATAGTCTTAATAATTTAAATTCTTATACCTATCTTTCTATTCCTGATTACAAACACCATACATAAACTGATAATAAACCTTAATTTTCTCTATCTTAAAATCCTTCTCTATAATATCTAACATCTTTCACTTCTTAGATTTAAAATTCTCCTCCTAGCAATAACCTTCAATCCAATACTAACAATTAACAATTAACAATGAACCCCGAATCAAATTTGAATTATTAAAATACTAACAATGAAAATAATCTATCACCAAATCTAAATGAAACTTCCCCACTCCATATAAATAATAATATGAATAATTAAATAAATACTAATAATAATAACTCCTACCTTAATAATTTTACTAATAGCACTATTAATTCAACAATGAACAACAGTAATATGAATAACAACAATAATATAAATATTACAATTAATAGTAACATTCATTTTACCAATAATACTTACAATCAGCCAAGTCTTAATACTAGCATGACTACAAGCGTGCTTCATAATATTAATTAAAATAATACTAATATTTTAACCTCAACTCCCAACAAAGGAAATACATAAAACAACACATCATTATAACAAGAACCTGAAGATAGGTAAAAGATGATTGATCAAATTTTAGAAGAATTTAAATCTAAGATTTAAAGTTCTCCTTCATCAATAGCAAATTTAGCAAATTTTGATAATAATTTTGATGATTAAAAACCTAAGACTATCTCAGCTATAAACTAATTAAATTCAAATAACAATAATATGTTAAGTGCATCTTTGAATCCTCTAGCAAATAATGATAATAATTATAACATTCCTTAGATGACTTATTCAGCAAATAACTATGCCAATACAAACAATAATTCTTTTTTGAATAATTTTTCTTCTCATATAAATTCTCCAATTAATTCAGTCAACAATATCTACTCAACTCCTCCTTCTCATATAGATTTCTCACACTTAGAAAATCCCAATGCAGATAAAACTTATTAAGTAAGTTCTTAATAGCTCTCAGGGAACAAAGGAAAGTACACAGGATCGTTTAAAGACTAGTAAAAGCATGGGTATGGATCTTTAGTTTATCCTGATGGATCATCTTATGTAGGAAATTTCTAATTTGATAAGAAATAAGGAC
Organism: Tetrahymena borealis; assembly: GCA_000260095.1. Classification (NCBI taxonomy): domain Eukaryota; phylum Ciliophora; class Oligohymenophorea; order Hymenostomatida; family Tetrahymenidae; genus Tetrahymena; species Tetrahymena borealis. The sequence goes on from AHAN01001183.1 coordinate 93,604, forward strand.
TTGGTGCTTAATATGATAAATTCAATAATTTAATTTATAATGGTGAATTTTAGGATGATAAATACCATGGAAACGGTACTCTTTATAGTGATTAAGCTGAAACTAATATTAATATAAATTGTGAAAATTTAACTCAAATTGAAAATTTATATACTCATTATAGTGGTTCTTTTTAGAATGGGTAAATATAGGGCTAAGGAAAATTAACCTTTACTAATAATGATACATTTGAAGGATACTTTAATTCTGAAAAACCCTCTGGTTATGGAGAGTATGTTTACTCGTCTGGAAAAATTGTAAGAAACTAGAATTTATTTAGATAATGATTTGTATTTATGATTTATTTTATAAAAAATAGGTAAGAGGAACATGGAATAATGGCATTTTGGAAAATTAATGAGGATGCTTATATATAAATGGAATGATTTACTTGAAGTTATTATCTCATTATCTATGAAAATATATCAATTAAAGTATATACTAAAAATATTATTAATCTAATTTTAGAATAAAAAACAAACAAACAAACAGCAATCTATCAATCAATAAAACAAATGATTAATTAAGTATAAAATTTTCCCTACAACAAATGTTTTATTTATTTGGAAGTATATGTAATTTAAAATTAATAAAATAGAAATATTGTGAGTATCTTTCTATTAATTATCTTTTAATTAGATTAACTCATAATTTATGTTTTTCAAATCTAAGTTAATAAATGTTTGATCCCTTACTTAATCATCTTTATCATACTTGAACTATTTACAATTACAATAAAGTTATCCCTTAATTATTTCAATAAATTCTAAATTTTTGATTAGAAAATTTAACATGATCTATTGACTTTAAACTTAAAAATATTTATTATATTTTTTTATAAATCAGATTAGTTAGTTAGTTATGTAAATATAAATTACGGTGTTAGTTTGTATAGATAACAAATAATTCATTTAGCATAGTTATTAATTAAATTTTTCTCATCTTTAATTATAAAATAATATTAATAAAGAAATTATTATAATATAGGATAAATATTACTTTTACTATATTTTGAGAGATCTAAACATTCTAAAGATTATTTTATTTGCTCATCACTAACGCTATTTCTATCAATTAATAACTAAATTTTCCAAAAAGATTAATTATTTATTCTTATTTCTTTAATTAATTTGAATTTACCTTTTCAAGGATTTCCTTCATTTAATTTTATATGGATGAAGTAAATTCAGCAAGTTTTTAATACTTTAAAGATATATTATCTGTTTTTTCAATCATTTTTGTAGGAGATTCAAATTTTACAGAAAAACTCTAGCTTTGATTTTTTTTATAAAAATCTTCTGCTTCTTTATTGAACATTATAACCCCTTAACTCTTGGTTTGTGAACAATTAAGCTATGAATTATTTAATGCTGATGATTTATTTAAGCTTCTATAAATATTTGTTGAATCATGTTCATAGGAATCCTTCTTTAAATAAAATTATAAAAAAAGAATGAATACTAAATTGATTAATATAAATAATATATAATTAAAATATTTAATCCCTTTTAAATTTAATCTACCTTTTCTTAATTATCAATAAGTAAAATAGTAGAGTTTTCAGATTTTTTATTAAAGGTTTATTTCACTGTTGAAGCATCAATATCAAAATCATTAAAAAGAGGAAGTGAGCTTGCAAACGATTTGAAGTAATGCTATGATCCAGATCTATTTTTAGATGCAAATGATTGACTCATAGATTTAATATATTAATCTTATTCATGCAATAACTCTTAGCGATTTTTGTTAAAATAGTTTATGCATAATCTAAAAAATGGTATGACTCCTATAGAGCTATCTTTGTGTTTATCTAATACTTTAGAACTAGCATTATAATCTCTGACAAGATAACCTATTTGTAATATCCCATTGTTTTTGAATACTCTTCCTATTACAGTTGTCCAATCATCTAATTAATTTTACGTGTATAAATTCTTGTTAAAATTACATTAAGAAAATAATAAATTTTGATTAGTCCAGTAAAAGACTATTTGATTAATATAAAATATGTAAAATACCAAATTATAATATCTCGTTCTCAAAGTATTCATGCACTTATCTATTTAACCTAAGGTATTTATGCATCTGCTTTCTCAATCTGAGATAGAATTTTAAAAGAATGTGGGAATCTAGCATAGTGATTTGAAATAATTTATCTATTAAAGCCAGTTCTTTTGATACATATAGCTGTTAATAGAATGAGTAGAATAAAATTGTTATCTATTTAGAGTGTTAGCTTTCTTAAGGGTATTTCTATTACTAAATTTGAAAAAATTATGAAAAATTCTTCTAAATGAGTAAATATTGTTACATAAAATTAGGCTATAAAATCAGAGAGAGAATAGATAGATTATTTGCAATAATTTTCTATTATTTCTAATATCTATCCTAAGACATTAACCACTTTCATCATATATTATGGCTAATTTAAAGAAATAAATTATACTTTTATTAGTAGAATACTAAATTTCTTTACTTTTTGGTATGCTTAATTTATCAATGATCTAGAAATCAATGCCTTTTAAAGTAAATTTTCTTTACAATCAAGCTAATCTAATATTCTTGTTCTGTCCATTTCCTTGCGAAATATTAATAATAATTAGAAATCTCTGTTAATTTAATATGTAATTTTATTATTGTTTTATTTGATAAATTAATATTGGAATGACTATAGATTTATTCAACACTTTTATTATAATTACTGAACTTAATCTATAGAATACTCAACCAATTTCATATTTGATTCATCTGACTAAATACTCCAAATCAAACTCTAAAATAAAATGTAATTCTTTTATTTTTCAACAATCCACTCTAATTTGATGATTTAATTTTTTTATTTATAGACTATTAGAACTTTTAACAAGTTAATATTCAGATATATTAGAAAAACTGTTAAAGAAAATGAATAAGGATATTAATTAGAGCTAAATAATTGTAAAAAATAATAAAATATGTAATAAAATATTGCTCCAATAAAGATTATGTTTAATTTTTTTATATAAATTAAAAATTTCAAGTAATTTTCTTAATAATTAAGTATAATAAGCATTTTGTGCATAAAAAGGGTAAAAAAATAAGTTAAAAATTGCCAAAAAATAAATAAAAATGTACATAATACTTTATACTGTAAATAATTACTAAGAAATTAAAATTTCCTAAAGATATTATTTATCATGATAATTTAAAAAATGAAAAGTAAATAATTGAAGAAAAGATAATTAAATGATGATATTTACTATTCTTGCAAATATTATGGTAACCTTAAAAAAAAGATTTTTTAACAAAAGAAAATTTTGATAGGTAAAGTAGTTATCAATTAGTAAATAAATTGATTAATTTTCTCTCTATTAGAATTTTGGATAGATTATGGAACAATATTAAATTCTTAGTAATTTATTGAATGAAACTTTATTTAAACTAAAAATTAACTAATAAAATAAATTTAATTATTTTAACCTCCATATTTATTATTGAATAACATTTTTTTGATATTCCAATATTTGTACTTTTAAAATCTTTATCATTCTTTTATTTATTCTAATTTACTTATTTTTTTATAAAATGAATACTTATAAATAGCTAATGAGTGTATTTTTGATAATCGAATGAAACATAGGATATCATCTTAGATATTTATTTAATAAATTATAAATAAAAAATTGACTTTTTATTGAATAGTGAAAGTAAGATAAAAATATTATTTAAAATATTTGAAAAGATAAAAACAAATGCAAAATTAGAATATTTTAATGATCATTATAAAAAAATAATTGAATGGTAATAAGTAAGTTTTGAAAATAGAGACAGAGTATATAAAAATAAAATAGATTTACAACTAATACATTCATCAAGAATTAACACTATCAGCCATTTCGAGGTAATCAAATAATAATTTTGATTCTATCAGCTTATTAATATCCCCAAATTGAAATTCTTTATATTACATTTATGTTGAGTAAGTATATGAACGGGAAAATAAATATAAATTTGCTCTTTAATCAAGAAGATAGAACAGTTTGCAAATATCTTTCTAACAATACCAAGACTACTTTACATCCCATTTATTATTTTATAGAAATACTCGAATATTTGATAGCATCATTTTATTTGAGAGTATGTTGTGAAGTGAATTAAGATATTTTTCTCAAAAAGCAACTTTAATTAGTTTTTCCTTTCTGTGTTATTCAACCTTGTGGTTAGGAATATTTTTATCTAAACTTTCATAAACACGAGCAGCCTTTAAGACCTTAGAAGCAATAGTTTCATAGGTGAAGGCACGGTTTTGAACTTCAACACCAGTGAGAGTAGCAACATCAGTAGTTTTAGTATTATCAGCAGAGCTAGCTTCAGGAATCATAGCGTGAACAACAGGAGAGTAACGTTCAGCGAAGTGATATCTTAACTTGGGATCAGCATATAATTCATATATTTCATCAGAAAGCTTAAGAGGATTAGCAGCAGTAGAGATAATTTCATGGTAAGCTTCACCTTGGAGAGCAAAGTTGATATCAGAGTAGAAATTGTTGTACAATTAGGTAATATAAGCATAGAAGAAGTTCATATTAGAAATAACAACAGAGGGTAATTATAAGGCAGCACATTCACTGACTAATTCACCATTCATGGGGATACCAACATCAGCAGCACACATAGCACCAAACTTTTCTTCTTGACCAGTGGTAACAACAGTTTGGAATCCCTTTAAGAATTTAGCACCTGCGATAGCTTGGTTGATAATATCAGCGTTTTCAGAAGAATCAGCAGTAATAATAATAGAGAAGTTATCATGAGAGATATTGGTCAATTCAGGCTTCTTGAAGAATTCTTCCAAAGAACGAGAGAGAAGATTTACGGCAAAGGAAATTTCTGATTTAGTATTACCAGGAGCGAGTAAGAAAACATTCTTACTTTCATTAATTCCTAAACGAGAACGTTAAATATTGCGCTATTCTTCAACGAGTCTTTCAACAATTTATCTATGATGCTTGTGATTAGCGGCAATTTGAATTCCGTTGGCAGTAACTAATGACTTGGCGTTGGTATATTGCTTAGTATTTTAGAAGAGGTATTGAATGGCTCTGCCTACACCTTCATGACCTACACAAGTGGAGGGGTAAGTGAAGTTTTAAAAGTTGATTTATTTCATGGGGATGGTGTAGAAGAAATGATCTAAATAATCTTGGAATTCGAATCTTTAGTTGATATGGGTTCTATCATAGAAGAAGGTAGGGGGTCTAATTTTGTTGTGTAAATCATAATGATCGCAAAGACGGACGTAGAGCTTCTTCATAAAGAATTCATTACCAAAAGTGACAAAAGCACTGGGATTTTCGATTTCAACCATATCTTTTAAAAGAGTACTTTTATCAACTTGATTAAGAACTTGCTTATTAGAGTAGTGCAAAGCAGCCATGTAGGGGTGGTAACTTCTGGCGATATGGAAACGTAAGAAATTTTTCAAGGGGAAGAATGGCTTGTCTAAGAACTTATTAACATCACCATAAGTTTGGTTGAGACCTTCAGCTTACATCTTAGGGCCACCAATACCAACGAATTCGTAATTATTATTACTCTTCTTATTTAAATCCCTCATAAAATTTGCAGCTTGTAAATCGTGGGAAGGAGAACCTGCAACTACAAATATGGTCTTTTTACCACTGTAGCTGAAATATCTTCTACTGATATGAGTCAACATTTTACTAACTTGTTTTTTCTAACTAATTTTCTAATTCTTTAGTATTTTACCTAAGTGATTTACTTACTTTATTTGTTTTTCACCTTGATATATCTATATATATATTCACTATCTTTCAAAAAGATTATTTTATTTTCTTCTTTCAGATTCTTTTATTTATTATTATTATCTTCCCTTCAATATTTTATTGTCTTTATATCATTCATTCATTCATTCAAACCATCTTTCAATTTATTTATTTATCTTTCATTCATTCTAACTTCAAATGCTTGCTAATAATTAAGCAGAATTGATTTCATATATTTATTCCGACACATTAAAATTTATAAACCCTATATCTTTCTCTTCTCCTTGTTATTTTCCTAATAAACTACTTCCTTATATTCTTGTTAGCTCTCACCTTTCTTTGTCTGATATGTTTCGGTATAAAGGTAATAATATCTGTCCGTATCTTCTTCTGATTAAACACTATCTAGTCACCTTTATTTAGGATACATTTTCTAATTCTTAAATTTTAATAAAAACTTTATTTATGAGCAATAATTTAAAACTACCTTTTCTTTTATTTAATATTTTTTTAATTTAATTAAAATTCTATTTCTAAATTAATTTAATTGAATCACTTAAATTTATTAAAGATTAGATAAGAAATAATAAGAAAATAAACTGGGGTTGGGGTTGGGGTTGGGGTTGGGGTTGGGGTTGGGGTTGGGGTTGGGGTTGGGGTTGGGGTTGGGGTTGGG
>JH651353.1:0-22035 GCA_000260095.1 Tetrahymena borealis
CCCAACCCCAACCCCAACCCCAACCCCAACCCCAACCCCAACCCCAACCCCAACCCCAACCCCAACCCCAACCCCACTTATAAATAATTCTATTAAATATGGTAGTAAAATCAATGGAATATTTAATTTGCTTAATATTATAAAATTTAAATTAAATAAGAAAAATAATTTGCTAAAAAATAAAATAAAAAAGTATTGAAAAATTAAAATGATAATAGATTGAGTTTGAATGAAAATAATTAAAAAATTTTAGACCATAAACGGATAAGTAAATGGCAATAGAAATAAATTAATTATAATATATCACAATTTAGAAAAAATTACCAAAAGATTAATTTGGAAGATAGCAATAATGGAACAAAAATTTTTTCTAATCAATTAAGTTATGGTCTAATTTTTAAAAATATATTTCTAAAGAAAAAATACCCTAGGAGGTATGATGTATGTTTCAGTTGCGAGGTAAAAATTCTGATAATCAGTAAGTAAAGTAAGGAGACAGACTGTATAGATTATCTAGTTTAAATGATAGTGAGTAATCTAAAATTTCTTAAAGGAATAATTTTGAATCAAGAGGTAAGAGGAAAATTTTTTTTGCAAATGAAGTTTTTAAAAAGTTATTCTATATGAAGAATGGAAAAGGTAAGAAATTAATTTTTATTTGATAACAAAATTTCAACAATAGTATGAGAATTTTTAATACCAAATTCAGTAATTTTGATGAGAGTAAGGCTATAAAAAGCAAAACAAAAATAAAGGAAAAGGCAGAAACAAGACTATAAAAAATAATCCCTTATTACAATTCATATGATTTTAAATACTATACAATTGATTTTCAAGGTAATATATTAAATATATAATAATAATAATACAGATTAAATTGATTAAAATTTCAGTGAGAAGAAAATCAAAAGAATATTAATTAACTAAATAAAAAAATAAAGGATCAATCATTCAAGTAAATAATCATTCTAATATAAATTAATGTCATTAAGACTCAGTGAAAAGTATTAGACAATCAAATTAAAAAATGGAATGAATATTTACAGAATTTATAATATGGAGATTGTTACCCGTATGATCGAGTCTTCATAGATGAAAGACTTTATCACTCACTCACATTAGGAATAGAAGACAGATTCTAATAGATGTACTTATCGCGTTTTAGAATTTGCTGATCCATTAAAGCAGTTTTCTCAGTCTGCTGCAGCTATTAATTCCCAAACCTCTTAAATTTTATAAAGATAAGATGAAATGAACCACGATGGGATTAACTTGAATCTAGGAATATCCTAAAAAACTGCACTGTAAAAATAAAAATAGCGCATTTAATTTCCGAATCTAAGAGGAAAACAAACCAGCATAAGCAATCACTATAATGACTATGCTTAGCAACAATTAGAGTCAAGTAATTAATCCGAGCACTCTTATGTAAGTATTAACAAAAAAATTTCTAAGTAAAATGACTTGAAGCACCTATAAAAATAAAAGATTATTGCCCATTAAAATCAACTATAAAATTCTATGAATTATAATAGTCCTCGCCACTCCACTTCTCGGTACTATTATCCTCCACCACCACCAGATTTATCTAATTCTCAAGGAAATTCTACAGAAATTATAATTAGTACTCCCAATCGCCTACAGAATTCAAGTATTTTGCTTAAACCTTGCTTAAAAATAACGTCACAATAAGAAAAAAATTAATAATTACAATACGAAAAGAAATTATCTCATTCCTCCATTTCTCAAAATCGTTGCAATGAATTATTACGGGAAACGGATTATAAATCTAATATAGAAAAAAAGGAGGAAGATTAGGATGAAATTAGTATTGATATTGATATAGAAGACAATCAAGATGAGATGAATATAAAAAAATAATAGCCTACCGGTTCAAGGAAAGGAATAAATACAAATTTAATGAGCACCGAATAATAAAGCAGTAAATTTATAAACAACAACAAAAATAACACCAAAATTGAAAATTATAATTAAAAAACCTCATAAAATTCCTCTAATATTAGTAAATCTATCTAGAATATGCAAATCTGGTCTATTGATAAGGACCTCCGCGTTTAAAACAATAATAAATAATAATTGAGCGGAAAGGAAAAGTAAAATTCCAGCGCAACGGGTTAGTATTAAAATTCTTAATTTGGTATTAAATTACCAATGCAAGGAGATGTCTGTGAGAGAGAAAATATACATGAAGGTGAAAACAAAGTTAGTAACAGTAGTATTAGCAGTTTGACAACAGCTACTTCTTAACTCATCAACAACCAGAACAGTATTGCATAGAAAACAAATATCAATGTTAGTAACAACAATAACAACAATATCCATAATAGTGAATTATTTAAGTAATTGAGCATGGAATATAAGATGATCCCTAAAAACAATACTCTAAAGAACATAAAAAAAGCCTTCATCAGATATCTACTTAAAACCAGCAGAAAATAATTGATTAAAAAATGCGAGCAATTCAATCTTGAAGTTGGGTATATTCTCACTACCATTTGCTAGGAGATCAAGTATGACCACAGACATAATAAAAATATTCGCTTTTTGCTTAAAAGTGAATAAGTTAGCCCTCTCTTCAAAGATTTTCTTGAAAACAGCGAGGATTATTGGTTTTCTAACTCTAGTCTATTAAACCCTGGTCCTTGCAGATAGATGGTTGCACTTCTGATAAAAATATCACAAAGTGATTCTCTTGTGGATGTTATATAAGAATACGAGAAATGATTGTACTATTAAGATAACCACATTACTAAGTCTGATTTTCTATATCTGAATAAAATATCTATATAAATTTATAAAGAATATTAAAAATGAAAATTTCAACACCATAAAACTACTAATAACCAAACAAACACACTAACAACACTATCAAATAATAGGAAAATATGAAAAAATAGTTTATTTTGACTTCCATCCTACTAAATCTTATCTCAATTATAAAAATAAGCGAATAGTTTATTTCTCATAGTTACTAAATTAACACTTTCTTTTTATTTATCTTAATATAGCTTGGAAATCAATAGAAACTTTTGTAAGATTCTATTTTTCCCTCTCACTATCATCATCGGTATTTCTATCTTTATAACTACCTATTTAGCAAAAAATTACATTATAGCCATTATGTTACTTCAATAAATATATTAATTTGAAAAATATGAAACTCAAAAAACAACAATTACTATCAAAACAAACACAATAAACTTACTAACTATCTTAATAATAAATAAATTGATATTTAAATTAAATCAATTGATTAATTGCGCACATGTTCAATGTAATTTCATGTTTATTAATTTTAAAAGTTTACAGATTTTTGCTATTATTCATTCATGAATGAAAAATTTAACCGCATTCCCATATAAAAACAATAAAAAAATTAAATGTAAATAAGAAACAAGAAATAAAAATTTGATTAAAAACCAAGAATTGGAATTATAACTGCGGATTTGCTAGTCGACCCACCCTCTCTATTTTCAAATCTACAAAGAGAGTAATATCTAAAATACAATTAAACCAATATAAAGCATTTGTTTTATACTCTTTGTTCAAAGATTGAGAACTCGTACTTAATCCTTACATACTTATTCCTACCCTGTTTCTTTTTATACTTTCTTGTTATTTCTAATCTTAATATTATTAATCTACAATACTTCAGAAATGTTAATTTTATTTTAGATTTTTTAAATTATTGTTAATTATTATTGATAAATTTCCATCTTTCTTTACATAATTTTGTACTTTAATTACACTTCTAAATTTATGATAGATAGAGATATAAATCATTTGTCTAAACTTATTTGAATTTTTGATTGATTGAGAATTACTCTCTTTGTTTGTTTGTTCGTTTGCTTTTTTTCTTCAAAAATCTATTTAAGATTATTTTCTATTCCAATTCTTTTATTTTCATTTCCTTAAGTAAAAAATTTACTTTATAATAGTTTGGAATCTGTAAAAAGAATTTCTATTCAAAATCTTGAATCTAATTGAATATATTTATTTTAAGGTAGTAATATTTATCATTAGACTTTTCTTCAAGAATTATTTATTCATCAGTATTTCAATTTCATTGCTAGCCTTAAGGAATTAAGGAAGATAAAAAATCATGTTTACTGAATTATGTAAAATTAACTCCGTTAATTCAAAACTTTAATAAAGAAGATTTGTGTTTTACTATATTCAAAAATTCTTCTTGATTTCAGCTCGATTGAACGGGCTTATGCTACTTGACATTCTTAAAAGACATTTGCTATAACTTAAAAAATTAACAGTAGAATTTTATTTACCTCATAATATATTTCACATTCATGAGGTAATTTAATATAAGGGATTATCTATGGTTATGAAATTATCATTATTTTTTTTTAAATTATTAATAAAACAAAAATTCAAGAAGAGTATCCTAAATATCATACACGAATATATTAATCGAAATTCAAACTAATGAAGTTTTTACTTTGCAAAATAATGTAAAAGTATCAGCTTTAAATGATGGGTTTTTAAATAATGTTCCTAAACATATTACAATAAATAGATTTTTTCCTGAAGAAAATGTATGAATAAGATTATTTAGAATGGTAAAATTATGTATTTTAACAAATATATAACCTTAGATAGAGATTAAAATCAATTACAATTTATCTATTAATTATATTACAAAAGCTGATCCTCTTTTGGCAGTTAAGGATAAGCAATTCTGATGAAGACTTACTTTTAGTTTTTAATTTATTAAATTCATTTATACCCCTTTGTTAAGTTTTTTCAGTGAATTGTAAGTTAAGAGTCACCTATGCAATACTGGAACAATAACCAAACAAAGAAATTATTATAGGACCTCCTAAAATATCCTAATTTGGTTTTTATTGAAAAGAAGAATGTTAAAAGTAACGTACAGTTATAGTTTCTTTATTTTCATGAAGCTTGAATGCTGATATGTAAAACGAGCTTGATGATTTTCTTCTCACTAACTTTAAAACATTATTCTTACTCAACTAGAATAACATTGTGTAATTCTCATTAAAAGATTGGTTTGGATAAAATATTTTTGAAAATACTAAAGTAACTAGTAAATAGTATTAAATTAAAGATTATAATCCCCAATAAAGGTATTAAAGCGCTTCTTGATTTTATTTTATTTTATGTAACCCTTATTTATCAGTATTTCCATTAAAAAGAAATTATCTAAGTAAATTAGAATGCTTTACATATACACATTTCCAGTTTTTATCCTTTACTAATCTCCCTCCTATCAAACAGAGTATGAATTTTTCCTTCAAAATCAAATTTAGGCTTTAATAAAAATTAAATGATATTACAATACAGTGATTTCATTTTTTAGTTCAAATAATGTATATAAACCAAAATTATCCAATTTTTTTTAAAATACTTTCTTCTAATAGTGTTGTTTACAAATAGAGAGTTAGCTTACTATTCTTGAATAAAGTTCTGTCTAATCTAAACTCCTTTTTCATTTAGGAACTATAATTTATTTGGCTAAAGTTACTTTAAAAGTTTACAAGAAGGTTATACATAATCTACATGATTGAACATGAATCAGCTTTCTACATATTTTTTTAAAACTATTTTCTACCAAAAGGAACATAAAATATAAATTCTGGTAGCATTCAAAAAAGCGGCATCCTGTCTAGAGTCATTTTATGTAAGACTATAAAAACTACATCAATAAGGTAATTGCTTTAGTGATAATCTAGATCTATTTAGTCATTTACTAACCAATTTGTATTCTTTTAGTTTATAAGAAAAAAATTAATTTGTCTTTCTATCCGACTCTATTTAGATTGCTCAATAAAAATTTTAATGTATGTAGAATAATATTTATTTCCTTCCATAAGTTGAACCAAATAAGCAAATATTATTAAAGCGCAACTAAGATTTCAATTAGAAGTTAATTCTATCAAAAATGAATATCCTTTCTAAAGAAATATATTGAGAAAAAATTTCAATCTCACTGAGAAAATTATTATCAGTTTAAAAGTATCAAAAAATTGTAAGCAAATGATTAGTGAGAACCTATAAGTTTTTTTGCCAATAATTTAAAATTAATGTATTGATTTTTAAATGACTAGGGAATGATCTTTCTATTAAAAAATGATTTATCTTTTTTCGTAAAAAATTTTCCTTTACTGGTTATTGAGTGTATAGGAAAGATAGAGGTTTCTATGCCAAAAGAATTTATTAATTAATGATCATAAAAATTTTTAACTTTTTAATAAATAAATAATCTTATATAATTCAATGAAGCAAATTAAGATAAATTTAATTTCCTCTTGATTTTAGATAAACAAAGGTGAAGGAAATAAAGAAAAAATAACTTAATGAAAAATATAGCTATTACTGACTTATCATCTTATTAATCTAATAAATGGATTTTAAACCAATTTATTCATTAATCCTTAGTCAAATTTGATGATTATGATTGAAGAAAGGAAATTCACATTAAATTTATTTTTCAATAATTCTGTTCATAATTCATGATCTTCATAAAAATACTTTTATCAATAAAATAGATTATTCAAATATAGAAGATAAGTTACAGAAGATATTCTTCTTTTGAAAGCTGCATTAGTAGAACAAGATTGATTAAATTAGCAAGAAAATTAAAAAATTTGTTTATGTTAATAATGTAATTATTAAATTGTATAAATCAATAAATAAAGCATTTATTTTATTTTACCAATATTAGAAATTAAAACACAATTAATATTAATAATAGAAAATCTAGAAATTTCAATTCTTTATTAAAAAAATAATAAGAAAATTTAAAATTCCAGAAAAAAGAATTTAAAAGAATTAAACAAAATAAATTATAATTGAATTATTTTGTATGAAATGGATAGTAATATTAAGATAACATAATCAAGGTTGAAAGGGGAAAAAAGCTTTTCTAAAGTCTTGCTTTTTGAATCTTTGTATTTAAGAAATTAGTATACTGCTGTATAAGAATTTAGAAATTTTGGATCAGGCTTATCAGAATGCATGCAGGAATCAATAGAAAAGAATTAGTAGTAATTGAGAAAGATATGATTGAATTAATGTTAATTTTTATATAAATACAATAATGTCTTCATAAAGATTCATTTAAATAAAGCCATAACCTCTATATACCAACAAAAACAACAAAAACGAAGCTAATAAATAAATATGGATTTAAGAACACCCAATAGATCAAGAGCCTTTTCAGCATAATAAATATTAAAACAGGTTAATGTCTGTATTGCAGCTTGAGTGGGTTAAACGAAGCTCTCTCTTTTCATAATAAAAGAATATAAAAAGTATCATTTTTGAGGAGAAGAAGAAGAGAAAAAGAAAAGAAAAAGATAATTCAGAAAAATTAATAAAAAGAAATCACTTGGCTGGTAAGGAGAATAATAAAATAATAAATATCAAATTTTTAGATAACATAATAATTAACAAATATAAAATTATTGAAAAGATGAAGAGTATAACCATCTTTGCCCTCCTTGCCTTATTGATTGTAGTTGTTTCTGCAAATCAAAAGGAATCAAGATTAAGCATTGTTTCCCCTCCCGAATTAGTAGAAGAGATCAAGTTATTAAACAAAAAGAGAAATAAATAAGACGACACTGTTATTGAATGTGAATTGGCCAATTTCGGTTCTGTTTAATATGGTACTCGTATTATTGGTGAAGTCCATGTATCCAACCCTTATCAAGCATGTGATAAAGCTGAAGTCACTTAAAATGAATAGGAATTCTAAAGAATCCCCTTTTTACTTATTGGAAGAGGTAAATGTGCCTTCGCTGATAAGGTTTATAATGCCCAAGAAGCTGGTGCTAAGATTGTCGTCATAGTAATAATGATTAAATTTACATTTTATTTTTAATAAATTTTAAAATCTAACTATACTCTAAGATGACAGAAAAGAAAGGAAAGAGTAGAATAAACTCTCTCCTTCTTTATACTATTGAATTTTGAATTATAATAAAAGAGTTAATACATTATAATTCAAATATCTATTCTTAAGAGTAAGATCATTAGTTTTAGCAATAAAAGACATAAGAAGAAGAAGAAAAGGATTTAGTTTAGAAATGATTTTTATGGCTTAAATATCAATTCAGAATAAATATACATTTTTGTTTGCAAATAAAGTTAATTCTTTTACAAATTTAAAACAATACTTAGGTTGATGATTCTGATATGAACAGAGGTGGTGTCATTATGATTGACAATGGTCATGGTAACAATGTTCACATTACTTCAGTTTTTATTGCTAAAGATTATGGTACTACCATCAAGGATTTTATTGAAAAGAATAAGAACAAGAGTGTCACTCTTTCATTAGAACTCTTGTAAAAGAAGGTTGATGAATCAGTTGTTCGTTTATGGTTAGATCCTACCAGCCCTTACTCTATCAAGCTTATCCACAGTTTCAATCCCATTAGATAGAAAATCTCTGATAATCAATGTAATTAATATATTTAAAGAAAATTCATTCTATTTCATTTTAGTTAGAAAAAATTAATAAGAAAGCACAATAGATTATTGTTGTTATTTCGTATAGATATTGAAAAGAAATTTAATTATAGAGATAGAGAAAATAAAATAAATAAATTAAAAAGGAGACAAATAAGCCATAATAGTAAATTGATTCATTAAATGTTTTAAGAAATGAATAAAGAGATATTATTTAACTTAGCAAAATATATTTGCATCATTTACTAAAAATAATAATAATAATAATCAATTTATTTATATTTCTTTTAATTTTCATTTAAATTAAAAAACCTTTCAAATCCATACTATGCATACATGCATGCATTTATCAAAGAACTATTAGAATAAAATTAAGCATGCAATCAAAGTACTTTAATCAATTTTTGTTAAATATATTCTGATCAAATTCTTGCCTACATAATTTAATATTTTAGAATAATAAATAAATAAATCAATGAATGAATGAATAAATGAATGAATGAATGAATGTATCTATCTATCTTATTTTAAATTTTCTTAAAAATACCTTCCAAAAATACTTGTTTTTTTTTCTAATTCAGTTTCTCTATTTTAAAATTACCTTTTTCAATAAAATTCATTTTTTGTTCTTACTACAATAGTTGTCACTGGACCTGTTTTTGATATTACAAGAAGAACTGGAGATAATGTTAATCCCAAAGACTCTGATTGTAAAACTTATAAGAATGATTCAGTTTAGTACTGTGCTCCTGATCCTGATGAGCCTCAAGGTAACAAGATTCCTAATAGAAGCAATGTCGCAACTGGTGGTAATGTTGTTGAAGAGGCTATTAGATAATTATGTATCCATAAGCAAAGCGAGTAATTGTGGTATGATTACTACGATGCTTTCAGCAATGATTGCTACTATTCTCCTTATTATTATAGCGATTGTGCCAAGATTTCCTTGAAGAGAATTCCCAAGCTAGATATTGAAAAATACGAAGCCTGCACTAAGGAAGAAAATAATTTCATTCCCCTTTTAGATGACTAACATGAAAATAATATGGAATATAATATTTTCGAATGGCCTGCTGTTACTATCAATGATATGCTCTATCGTGGTAATTTAGAAGGAGAGTATATTGCTGAAGGTATTTGCAACTCCCTTACTAAGATTGATGATGAATGTCTTAGAATCCTTGATCCTTCACTTGTAAGCAACAAGGATAGTACAGAGTCTTCTTCTTCAAGCATTTTCTTGACCTTAGTTTTGGTTGTTCTTGGTTTTACTGTTGCTTTCTTCATCACTGCATACGCTTATAAGAGAATCGTAAGAAGAGAAATTTCTCAAGACGTTGATCAAAAGGTTAATCAAATGGTTTCCTAATATATTGCTTTTTACGAATCTCGTGGTAAGAATACTGGCGACTAATCTGATTTGTGAGGATAGGCTGGCTGGATAGCTAGCTAGCTAACCCAAGAGTCAATCAAAGTGAGTGATTAATAATGTTTAAATTTTGTATTAAACAAAGTGAAGAATGTTCAAATAATTATTATATTGAATGTAATCTATTTAGTTAACATGTATAAAAGATCATCATAAATAGAGGTAAAAAGTAAAACTCTAATATAAAATTGCTATTTCATGTTATGAGCGCATGTATTTAGGCAAAGTTTATTTTCATTTAAGTATACATTATTAATCATATTATTTTGTATTAAAATTTTTTTATGACTCTTAATATTTATTTGTATTCGAATAGTTCTTTAGTTTATGCATTTTATGCTCTTTTTGCTTGATTCATACATTCTTTTAATTAATTTTAAGGTAAGTGTTTTCAAGTAACATTATGTATTTTTTTTATTTTACTTTTTTATTTTATCATAAAGTCTTTTGCGCTTTGACAGAGTCAATCATTTAATAAGACTAAAAACTAAATCAAATAATTAAATTATCAATAATCTGAAAATTTCCAAAAAAACATAGAGATTTCCAAATTAACTACTATCATTATTAAATTTATTTATCGAAATAATCAATGAGTTTATACAAAATATATAAGTTTTCGTAATTTTTTTAAGATGATAATTTAAATATACATCTTTCTAGATCTAATCTAATAAAGTTATGGTGGAATTAATATTGAAGGCAAATTATTTTCCCTTTTAAGGTTGTGATTTGACAGATTCTAGAACTAGAATAGTATTTAAAAACTTCTCATTATAGAATTAATAACATTTCTAGCAAGTAAAAAAAATTTGGCAGTAATAATCTGTTATCTAATGTAATCAAGTGGGGTATAATTCATATTAACCATTTGTAAAATCAGTAAGTAATACCCCCTTCAAATTTCAAATATACATTCATACATTTATTTTTATATTCAAGGTAATATTTATCACATATTACCTACTGAATACCCTAAATCAAAAAATCCAAAATCTAAAGGAGGGAGAGGGAAGGATTTATTTAAATTAATGTAACTTAGATAATTACCAAACTTTTTTGATACAAAAATTAGTTCTACACTTTTCCATTAAATAGAGATTACATTTTATATTGAAGTGTCTCTTCTCATAAATAAAAATTCTAAATTTATTATAAACCAGCTGTTACAGTGTTTTAGTAGTGGAAGGTTAGTCTAAATTAAAAAAGATGAATGTATAAGTTTACATAATCTGTTTGGAGATTATGAGATTATTGAAATTTTAATTATATTTTTTTCTTCTTACGATAATAGGTATTTTTCTTCTATAAGCAAATATTTTAAGTCATCTCATATAAATGTAAGCAACTTTAATTCTATTAAGATAAAGGAGCTTTTGAATATAAAAGAAATTCTTTATATAATTTTTGTAGAAAGCAATATCTAAAGATTACAATTCCAATAGATTAATCTCAAAAAGGTTTTTGTTGTAATTTTCACTAATATGAAATGACTAGCTCTGATTTATTGATCATTTTTCTATAGATTTAGTAATAATTAAAATTTAAAGAAGGGTTATATGGTTATATTTTTTTCCTCCCCTTTTAACCCTTCAATAAATTTATAAGAATTGAAACTAACATTAGAATACTAAAGATAAAAAATTCTCTATTTAAGGACTTCTAACTTCTTAGAGTTAGCAAGGTTTAAATGATATTTTTCAATATGGCTTTAATAATTTAATTCAATGACAGCCTATTTGTAAAATATGAAGAAGTAAAGAAAATCTAAATTTATTGAGCTGGTTAGTAACTAAATAATTTTTGCACTTTACAATCTAGAAAAAAATATATCATATAGATTTTTACATTATAAAATTAAAAGAAACTCTAAGAAGAAACCATCTCAAGAAAAGTAACTTTTCTGTAGATCAGAATAGATAAGTCCTACATTTTGAATTTAATTATTTAATAAACTAATAATTTAGGGTATGAATCTGTAGTCTAAAAAAGAAAGAAAGTTAGTAGCACTGAAAGATAAAAACATAAATTACCCTTAGTTTTATTTAAGTACCAAAATTACTAGAATGAATAAGTATTAGGTAATATTTACATAATACTTTGTTCTTTGAAGTATTTTATATAGTCCAATATTTTCTACAAGTTTCCTCCAATTTCTTTTATTTATTTTGGTAGGTTTAGTACTTATCTACAATGAAATTATTTGTGGTTATTTTTATTCATACATACAATTGTTACAACTCTGCTCAAACCAGCAAATATTTTTAAAAACTTAAAGCAACTTGAATTTCTTTTTCTGTATAACTTAAATGAATTATTTTGTAATACCTTTTACAGTCTGTTATTACTCAGCTTTTAATTTCTAATATGTATAATAATTCTAACTATTTACTAAATGGATAGTAACTAAACAATCTAAAGTATTTAATTCCTATTACACTTTCCAATTCTTACAAAAAATAAGAAAATAATTTAATTAAAAAAAGTGTACCTTACTAAATTTAAATTTTATTTCACTCTATGTAGAATTTTTAAACTTGCACAAATTGTTTAATTTGTAATCTTTTTATTGCTATCTTTTAGATAAAACATCATCGTAACTACACCTATTTTGCTGTGATACCTAAAATTAAATAATGTAAACATAAATTAACCAATATTCATTTTTATGGGGTGCATAATGAAGTGTAATTTTATAAATTAAGGGAGAAAAAGGATGTAAAGAGAAAGAAAATTTTGATTTGTCAATATTCCCTGAGTGACGATTTTAGTTGTCTTTTTAGGAGATTTATCTCAAAATAGATTAGATTAATAAACATCATTCCCCAATTTTATTTATGAGAGAGTCATACTAAATAGTATATTTCTTTTTTCAAAATTATTAAAAATTACCTTGTAAAGGTTAAAAAAGGAAAGGGAAAAGTTATTATTAATAAAACCCTCAACTTGAATAAAATTTGATTACGTCTTATTCAGATTATTTAAATTTAAGGAGCCCAAAAATCATTAAAAATTTACTTCAAAAATGTATTACAATTATATATTAATTAAAAGTATCCCTTAGTAATGCTAGAAAAGTGTAGAGTAAGAGATCAGTTGATTATTTTGAATTATATTTGTTTTTTAATTAGAAATT
Source organism: Tetrahymena borealis (assembly GCA_000260095.1). NCBI lineage: Eukaryota > Ciliophora > Oligohymenophorea > Hymenostomatida > Tetrahymenidae > Tetrahymena > Tetrahymena borealis. Next base: position 13,038 of record JH651353.1, read on the forward strand.
TAACCAGGTGACTTGTTGGCTGGCAGACTGTTGAATTGTGTGTTTGTAAGTTTGTATGACTGGCTGACTGACTAACTTTTGGTATGTAAATTTTAAATTAATTTTTTGCTTGAAATTAAGTTTCTATTATGCTAACAATTTCTAATATCTGATTCTCATTATGAGTAATAAATCCTTATCTTTAATACTTATTAAGAATCACTTTATTTAATAAGTTTTCCTTTCCCTTAAATCATTTATATAATATATATCATTTCCCGAGTTTGGATAAGTATACTACCAAAATCCCCCAGTTACACATGATTCATTATTCATTCCTATTTTACTTTTTAATCTATAACGAAATCAACCTCTATTAATTTCCCACTCATAAATTTTTTTATTAAATTATCGATTATAATAATAAATTCATTGTTCCTGTTCCTACCCTATCAAAACCTCTTTTTTATTAATAATCTTTAAATTTGTTCTATAGCTACCTTTTTCTCCTGAGAATATCTAGTTTTCTCTTTGCCACTCCAAAATATCTACAATAAAATTGAAGTCAAATATTTCATTAGTTGAGAAGTTAGCTGGAATTTATTTTCTACATTGGCAATAAAATGAAAATATTTAGTTAAATGTTATTATTTATACCTTTATACATAAATTATTTCATCAATCTGATAATATTCTTGTCTTCTATTTAAAAACTTAATAATCTCAAAGAAATAAATCAATGAAAACTACAGTTTTTAGACTTCCCCTTTATATTGAGCTACTATAAATTTTAAAAAATATAGAGGGCACTAGCAAAAATTAATTTATTACATTAATGTTAATATAATAACTTCTTACTACTTAAGTATTTACTAGTATTATTTATATAATTTTTGTGCAACAATCATCAATTTTTTTGAATAATCGGGATAAATCAATTATAATTACAAAGTAAAATGATGTTTACTAGGCAAGAATAGTGTAGAAAATATAAATAAACCTTTCTTAAAATAAATAAAATGTTATTTATATGAATTCTAATTCAATGAAAGTGTATAAAGCCATAGTGGCATAGGTAAATCGAGTGCTATAAAGGCTAAAACAGAATTTAAAATGCAAAATAATTCTTTAAAAATTTCCTTTATTAGCTAATAATATTATTCATAATATTAGTAAGCATTATAATAGATAAATAATCCTTCCAAATTTGCTATATAGAATGTAAATTTATGTTTTCTTAGACATTTTTCTCTAATTTATAACCTGTGAAATGGTCATTATTCACCATATTTTGATAGAATTAGCAGGTCTGTGTGATTATTAACAATCATTGTTATGAGATAATCAAATAGAAATAAATACCTTTATGTGAGGCAAATTTTTGATGAAACTTAAATTGGTAGTTAAAAAGTTAAAGAAACGGCTATCGTTTTATGTGATTAAATAATAGAAAAATATATTATTAAGTAGTAGAGGGTTTTTGCTAGTATGATTTTATTTTTAAGGGAATCACACACCCTATTTATAAAGGAACATGAGACACTGAAGAGTGAATTTAAATAATGAAAGGTAAAATACAGTTCAGTAAACTTTGTCATCCTATTCATCAAATAAAAAATAGAAGTGATTTTATTGCAAGAATCTTAAAGACAGATCAATAAATTTATATTAGAGTTTTTTTTAAATTTATAAATCTAAATATTTTAAAATAATTCAACTTAAAATCAATCTAAATTATTCACTACTAATATGAATAATAATTTGTAGCTAGCTAAGATATTTCTAAAAATAAAAAAAATATTACTAATAATTTACAACAAAAAATTGAATTAATAATCTTGAATTTGAGGCACACTATTTAATTCCTGATATAAAAAGGATTTATAATTTCATCAAAAAGATATCAATTATTAAAATAAATCTCAATTTTTTGCTAAAATCCTAAAAAAAGTGGCATTTTATCGCTAAATTAACAATTACAGAGGAGGGAAAAAAGAACTTATTAAAGAATGGAAGTTGAGGAGAGTCTTTATTAATAAGAAGAAATGGCAGATGAAAAAGGAATGCTGTAAATGGTTAAACAAGGCAATTAATATGAAAAAACTGCAAGCTCAATAAAGTAAAGTTCTACTGATACTAATGATATTGAAAGCGATAACGTAAGCATTACTATCTCCTTGAGTGAGAGGGAGGAAAACTATAGGCTAAGATAGGAGTCATAAGACCTTTCAAAAGATGTCTAGCCCTTGAATGCTATCACCATGCTAGTAAATAAATATTACATTTATTTATTAATAATTCTCATATCACCCAATTCCTTGCTTAATTATTAATAACAATAATCTTGAAGGAATATTAACACAATAGTTTATTTATTCTATTATAAAGTAAAAAAGGAGACATACTGAGCTATAAAAAGTAACAGAATTAGAGGAGTTTAACACAGTAATGATCTTAGAAAATGATCCTTTATAGATTGAGGAAATAACAAGAAAGCTTATCAAAGTCTCTAGCTAGTTTAATGCTTATCTTGACAAAAGTATTAAGCATTATGAATTTTCAAAAGCTTAATCTCTCTTACTTTTTATCAATAAAATTAGATGTTTACAATGGCTAGATGGTATCATATGCTCCAATAAGCCTAATGACTCCAGAAATAGAAGAGGTTTTTTATCATTCTATGATATTGTCTCCACATCTCTATAATATACATTTTTTCTATAAAAATTAAAGCAAAAGAAAAACTTTGCATCTCAATACAGTAAGAATTTTGGCAGTGAAGAAATCAACAAGGTTTTCAGCTCTCAAAAAGATGTCAGTGTGATCTAGAACGATATCCCAGAAAGATTTTAGCTTTTGCTTGGGTAATATACTTCTATAATTTATAAAAACTAATCTTTTATTTGCCTTATTGAAAGAATTTCAATGTTTTTTATCCTTAAGTTCTACTAAGATTTGCTTTTCAAAAATATCTTTTTATTTTAATTAGGAGCTTTATTGAAAAATAATTACCAGAAGAAATAATGAATCATCTGATAAAATGGATCTACTCTAACCTATTTTTTCAGCATTCTTCAAATAGTGATAAAGTCACAATAGATACAATAGAACACATCTTGAATTTAATTTTGTAACAGAAGATGGAAATTTTAACTATTTGGAATAATGAAAAGAATTTTATTCCTAATGTTACTTTAGATACTCTATGGAAGATATTTAACTTGCTGATCACTTATAAAGATGAAATCTACTATCCAAGGTTACAACTTTCTTCATCTTAACTCATTAAAATATTAGATATAATAAAAATATAGAAGTAGAAACGATGATGTGATCATTGAGATGTATTCGATCAGATAAATAAGTGATGTTGTTTCCTAATATATGAATATAGCTTAAAACAAAAAAGAATTTTCTGATATTTATGTATTCATTTTCTTTCTTTTAAATACTCTCAATTACCGTTTTGTCCTATTTATTTTAGCTACACTTAAATTACTTGAAATGCTGCTTTGATATTAAGGCTAGGTTAAATTCAGATATTTAACCAAATCATCTTAAATAAATCAATTAAGCAAGAGAATTAAATATTCCTTAGATAATCTATTAATTCTTTGATGATTCTTCTTATTGTGCTGAGATGCTTTTTCCTAAGATAGTTGAGTTTAATCCATTTTACAGAGCTTATGGATTAAAATAAAACTCAACAAAGCAAGTTTAATCTACTAGAATTCTAGATACTGTTAATCCCTTAACTGAAGAATATCTTTTAAGCCAAATCGTTAAGAACTACTAGTAGCTTAAATAATCTGAAAAGAGTATAATCTCTGAGTTGATTCAAGATTATATTTGCTTAGATTTCTTTTACAACCCAGTGATAAAGAAATTTATTACAGATTGCTTTCTAAAATATGCTGTTCTCTCTACTTCTCCTCATGGGCATGTTGTTGGATTCAATATTTATCATGAACATTTCTCAGCTAAAAAAATCTTTTAAAGTAATAATATTAATTCCTCATTTATATAATTTTATTTCTAAATTTTCATTTCCAAATATTCCAATATAACCCCAATTTACTTTTATTACCCAACTATAGATGCTTTATCTAAAACCAAACCCATACTTAATCTAAATGAAAAAATACCAAAATTTTTTAAATCCTTTTGTAATTAAAATTTATACCTCCCAATTTATCTTTGAATTAAATCTTCTTATTATTACTCTATTTTGGATTAAACCTTTATTGATAGATATCTCCAAATTTAATACATTAAGTCTTAAAAATGGTCTAATAATCGATTTATAGATTTCATTTGGTTGAAAATATATTTGATTTTATAGAATAAAATATTTGAATAATTCAACTAAATAAAAAAGAGGAATTTTCTTTAAATTATTGCAGTAGATGCTACTATTTTTATCATTTTGTGCATTTATTGATTGGTAATCAATAAACTTATCAAAAAATCTTTCTGAGTAGAAATATAAATGTTATGACTAAATTAAACTTTGTTTTCTTAATAAAGAGCCTCTAAGTGAAATTAAAAGTGAAGAGTATCTCACTATACAATAAGCTGTCCAATAAAACCTGATTGAGTGCAGGATTCAACTACCATGGCAAATTGATAAGAGTGATGATAAGATTTTTAGAGAAATGTATCCTCATTTTCAATAATAATTGGCATCTAATTCAGATGGACTTAAACTGTTTGTGACAAATATCCTTCAAAAACTATTAAAAAACTACTTGTAAACTCAAATGAACTTTAAAAAATGAAGTATTAGTTAATAATCTTTGTTTCCCTTTAAAAAATATAAGATATCCCTATGCCCAGATTGAAATGCACAAAATTCTAGAAGAGAAATCATTGAACGAGGTCAGAAACATATGCGTTTAAAAGTTTAAAGAATATATTAGCTACGTAAAGAAATAATATTATTATTTGATTTGATTTCTAAGACTATCAAGTTTAGATAATAAATTGAATATTTCCCTCCAAGAATTATATTACTCTCCCCATCACTATCATAATTTTATGAAATGATTCTTTTCCTTTTTCTTGTTATTTACTAATAGTATTAAAAATTTTTTTACTCAAATTTTGTTAAGCCTTTGAATTAAACTATAAATGCTTATCTTTCAAAAAAGCCATTATATTTAGAATTGAGTTTCCTACCCTACTCGATAACTAGATCTAAATTGCAAGCATTATAGATAACAATTACCTAGATTCAATATATCTTACCAGATACATACTAGCTATCAAAAATACTTGAAGTTACTTAAAATTACATTCTGAAATTTTTTTAAAAATATTAAAATTACCCATAGTGATTTCTAAAAATATGATTAATTTCCTAATGTTAATAATTACCAAAAAAAAAGAAAATCCTTTCTTTCTTTATCAATAAATATTAAAATTGATTAATTTTCTTTCATTTTTCAAAGAAAAGATACATTCCTGAATCGAAATTATAATTGTTTTATCTATTTAACTTTACTCAAAAATACTTTTTTTCTATTAGTCAATATTCTTATAAAGGTTTTAGACATACACCTACTATAATAATTTATATTTATAGCTAAATAACACCATAACTTATTTAAATATAGGGTAGTTATATGATTAAAGACAGGTAAGACAAATTATCAAAACCAGAAACTATTCTTTCTTGTTTTGTAAATGAATAAACCGGGATGGTTGGAATTTCAATGATTAATTAAGATGGAAAAGAAGTTTATAAGAATTGTTTAGAGTATTATTTTAATTTGGAAAAGCTAGTTGCTCAAAAGAGGGAGTAAGAGATTAAGAATTTGTATGAATTTATTAGAAATAGATAACCTTATGTTATAATTGTTTCCTCTAATTGTACAAGGTCCTTAGTCCTTAAGTCGAACCTCTATATATAATTTAAAGTAAAAAGTCAAAGCTTATTTACATACTTTCTTAATAATCAGATTTTTTATTGATTAATAGTGAAAGTAGAATCTTTATTCTTTCCTTCCTTATATTTTTATTTAACCAATTAAACTTTTGTGAAACACCTTCTTTTTAATGAAATATACTAGAATTTCTGCAGAAATATAGTCGTAGCTGAGCAATCCATTATGAATTGCTACCTTCATTAATCTTCATTTATACAATCTCCAAGAGATAAATACATTTTCTTGGCAAAAAAGTAAGCAAAAGCCTTCTAGTTTAGACTCTAAGAGATTTGTTAGCTATGGAGTTATGAGAATAATCCAATCTTGGAAATAAATTTCCATCCATTCTAAGTAAATATTTTTCTTCTAAAATACTGTTTAGCAAATTATCTTAACTTTCATGATTTTTCAGAGATTATAAAATTATATTCATACTATTATTGACATTTTTTATAGAAAAAGATTGAAAGAAGGGATTTACAAATTAGATTTGAATAAGTTATATAAGAAAGAATCTGTTAAGATGGACTGGAATTCAAACAAATTTTTGATAAAATCTCTCCATACAAAGACTTCTTATAGTTCGTACCTGGATTTGGACCAAGAAAGGCTTTCTTCTTTCTAAGCTAGTTCGAATAAAAAAATAATCCTAAAGATATTACATCTAGATTTAAATGTCTTCAACTTAATCTTATGAATGATAATCTAATTATGAATTCTTTACCTTTTATAAAGTTTCAAATGTCTGATAACCCTCTAGACCAAACAAAAATCCCTTATAATTGTAAGATTTTATAGCTATTACTATTAAAACTATATGGGGTTGAATATTAATTTTCCAAATAATAAATTATTTTATCATAATTTTTGGCAATTCAATTATTTTAAATATCCAAAATTTGGAATATTGAAAAATAGTATATTTGATTTAACAAGCCTAAGGATTCCTATCCTATAATAAACCAACCAATTATGGAATTTTACTCCAGAAAAAACCATAAAATTAATTTTATCATATTAAATTATTCTAAAATTAGAGTATTTCATAGTAAAAAATGTGGTTGAATCTTTAGAGAAATCCTAGCTTTAGTAGAACAACGAATTAACGAATCCAGAAGAATCTGAAAAGAAATGCCAAAAAACATACATTGACTATCTTAAGAAAATAATCTAGAAACCTGAGTTACTAAGCAAAATTGACCTAGTTGACTATTGTAAATCTCTAGAAAAAACTTACAAGAGATAAAATATTATCATAGTTATTGATAAAATACTTGATGAGCTGAAATATCTTTCTAAAATGGATGAATAATTAAGCCCTATATCTCCCGAATTAACACTAAGATAAATATTTGAATCAATTTATCCTGTCAATCCAAATTGCTTAAGAAAAGGTGCTTAATTAATGCTTAAATACAGGGATTCCACAGATAAATATATCGAATTTACATCAAAAGATTTCAAAATAAGATGCCGTTTAATGAAGTATAATATAATATTATTTATAATTTTTGTTATCTTTAAATAGTATTAACCTTAAATTAAATTTTGGTTAATAATTTGGATAAAATCATAAATTTAAGATTATATTTCTTTTAGATTTTGTCTTACTTCTACTTTACAAAAATTCACTTTTAATAAAATAGAACTGATATTCCTAAAGGCTTACCTCTTGAAAGATTTTTTGAAAAGAAGAGAAGTGCGGAAATAGAATTGGTGCTTGATTCAGTGAAGGTTTTTGACAATCCTAGTGATAATAACCATCAAATTGATAGCATATTTGATAATAGAGTGTCTTTTAATTATCCAAATTATGAAGAAATTGCAAAGACACTCATCCCTGAATTTATGTAGCCTAATCCTTACTTTGGTTAATTAGATATCAGTGATTTGCCCTCATCTAGAATAGATTTGAAGACTCAATTCAATGTATTTTCTAAGGAAATGGAGAAGAATCCTCATAATGTGATTGACTTAACTTCAGATAGGAATAGCTTAGTAAATCAATAACAATAACAAAATCTAACAAAATCTAGTTAATGGGGCTCTACTTTATAAAATACTACTGACTTCTCTTCTAATACTACTACAAGTAGTGAATTAAATTCTAGCTCAGGGTGGGGAAGCAATATTGCAAGCTCAAATTCAACTTCTGAAAGCGATTAACCATTAAGATAAAGAGGAGATTTTAATAGTGATTTTAAAAAACCAAATGAAAGAAATAATTCATTTAGATAAAGCACATAGTCCTCTGGTGGCTTTAACAACAATTTATCAACTCCTTCTTGGGGCGGAGACAAAAACAATGAAGATTAGTCCATGAGAAGTAGACCCTAGTAATAATAATCTTGGGGAAGCACAAATAATGATTAATAAGATTCTAATAAATAAGAAGGATGGGGATCTAATGGTAATAAATCTACTTAAAATACAGCCTAAGGAGGAGAGGGATGGGGTTCTAATGGAAATAAATCCCCTGTAAATTCATCTATAGGTGGATGGGCAACATCATCAAATAATTAAGAGGCATCATCTAATTCTGCTGGAGGTTGGGGTAGTTTCTCCACTTAAAATAACTCTAATAATGCAAGTGGAGCTACTTCTAATAATGAAGGTGGTTGGGGTGGTTCTACTACCCAAAAAGGCTCAAGTGAGAGTGGTGGATGGGGAGCTTCTTCATCTAATACTATTTCTAATAATGGTGGAGGTTGGGGAGGAAGTTCTTCTAATACCTCTTGGGGTGGATCAAATGATTAAGGTTAGTAATCGAATTCTGGTGATGGAGGAGGCTGGAATAGCGGAGAAGGAAGTGGATCTGGATGGGGAACTACTAATTCCTCAAGTGGATTTGGATAGAATTCAAATAGAGATAGAAATGGAAATGGAAATAAAGGGAAAGGATGTTTCAAGTGTGGAAAAGAAGGTCATATGTCGAAAGATTGCACTGAACAATAATAAAAGAAAGGATGCTATAAGTGTGGATAAGAGGGCCATATGTCTAGAGATTGCACAGAGCCTTAATAATAAGGAAGAAAATCAGGTGGGGGAGCCTGCTTTAAGTGTAATTAAGAAGGACATATGTCTAGAGATTG
>JH651353.1:22135-98909 GCA_000260095.1 Tetrahymena borealis
TAGAAAAAAGGATGCTTTAAATGTGGAGAAGAAGGTCATATGTCTAGAGAATGCCCAAATCCTTAATAACAGTAATAGAAGCCAAAAGGAAATGGCTGCTTTAAGTGTGGAGAGGAGGGCCACATGTCAAGAGAATGTCCAAATCCATAAAAATAACAGTAGGGTTCAGGTTAAAAAAAATGTTTTAATTGTAATGGAGATGGTCATATGTCTAAAGAGTGTCCAAATCCTAAATAAGAAAGAAAGAAAGGATGCTTTAATTGCGGAGATGAAGGTCATTAATCGAGAGAATGTACTCAAGAGCGTAAAGAGCGCCCTCCACGTAATAATAACAGAAATAATAGTTCATTTGGAAATACTAACTAATCGTTTGGTGAAAGTTCAGCATGGGGAGTATCGAATAGCAGTGGTGGATGGGGTTCTTCCAATGATAATTAAGAGAATAATTCATCATCAGGAGGATGGGGTTCCAGTTCCACTACCTAATCTGGAGCAAATGAAAACTAAACTAAATCTAACAATGGTGGAGGATGGGGCTCAACCAACAGCAATACAAATGCTTGGGGAGCAAGCTCCAATTAAACATCAGAAGACTCTACTAACTAAGGTGGTGCAAAGAGCAGTGGATGGGGAAATGGAGGAAGTGGTTGGTGAAAATTAATTGTTTTTTGTTGAAAAGTTATGTATTAATAGCCAGATTGATTAAGAAAAATGGATAAAATAATAACTAAAAGGCAATGTAATTTGATCTTCCAAAATATATTATGAATTTTCATTACTTTAAATATTGAAAATAGTTTGAATGAGAACTAATCTATACTAAAATAATTTTATCATTTGTTAATCAATTTATTGTTGTTAATTTGTTGGTATTTGAATAATTGAAGGTTTACCAAAAATATTTTTGTAATTTAAAATATGGATATTCTAAGTTATTCATATTTTACTACATTTAAATTTGGTATTTGATAATAATTATTTCTCTTCTTTATAATCTTTATTTATTTGCAATAGAGTAAATAGATTGGAAAAAGAAGAGAAATATTATTTTAATCATACAAATTAAATAATGCAAATTATTACTTACTTTAATTCAAATTAATTTCTATGGAGAACTATCGAATGCTAAAAGGAAAGTTAAAAATAAGAATTAATAAAGCATTCTAATTCAATAGCAAATAGTTGATCTTAAAATATGAAGATTGAGAATAATTAAATATATAATAGAAGAAAAATTAAATTATTTTTTAATTATTCCTATAGACAGATACTTAAATTAATCTGATCAGATATTTTTTTATTATCTATTGTTATCTTTAAAACAAAGATAATCATTAAAAATATTCAAAATAAAAAATAAATTAATTGGAAATAAGTACCTTCTCTTTGAAAAAATACTAAAATAATTTAATAAAATGGTCTTTTATTGTTATTATTGCGGACAAGAAGGACATTACAAAAATAGGTGCTATAGTAACCCAGATCATGATAAAGAAGGTTGTAAATGCAAAGATTGTAGAAAGGAAAGAGAAGAAGAAGAAGAAGAAATTATGGAGTAATAAAGGGAGGAATTTACACTAGATTATGAAAGTCATTTTGAGCATTCCTATGAAACTAATTGTGATAAATGCTAAAAAGAAAAATAAGAATATTTAGATGAATAAGAGGATCACATTAACAATTGTAATGATGTTAATTGTAGTTGTCAATAAGATTAAGATGAAGAAAATAGAGAAGAAGAATAGTATGATGGAGCAGAATGGTAAGAAGGAGAAGAATAATAGGACGATTCTAGTTAAGATGAATAATAGGAATATTCTAATTAAGATGAATAATAGGAATATTCTAATTAAGATGAATAATAAGAATATTCTAATTAAGATGAATAATAGGAATATTCTAGTTAAGATGAAGAATAAATGGTTGAGCATCAGGATGCTCTTGATGATTTAAACGATTTCGAAGATGATAAACATCTTAGTAATAACGAAAGTTGCTCATTAATTTCATAAATTTAAAAACATAATGAAGAAAAGGATAATATTATGAAAGAAAATCATTTATCAAATAAATGTCAAAAAGAATGCAAGTTTATTAAAGAAGAGTCTAATGATCACTTGGAAAATCATAATTAAATTGATGAGAAATGTAAATATTGCAAAATCAAAATCTAAGAAGAAAAAAAGCAAAACCATAATTCTGGAAAATGTTTAAAAACATGTGAAATTTGCTTATATGAAAAATTATTGCATGAAAGTGAGTATCTGACTAAAGATAATTATTAAAGCAATTGTAATTTATGCTAAAAAGAAAGATTTAATTAATGGATAGAAGCAAAATATTCTATTCATGTAAAAGGTGAATGTGAAAAACATTGCATAATTTGTGGTTAAAATGATTAGATTTTAAAAAATCACGAGAACGGTAGCTGTGAATAATGTTGGATATGTGATAATTCGAGTAAATGATTGATTATAATTAAATAAAAATTTTGTCAGATAATTGTTGGATTAAATTTTTTAGAGATCTTTTTATTAAATCGCTTTTAATAAAAAGAAATTGATTTAATAACTAACCAATTTACCTGAATATGTTTATATCAATTAAAAATTTAAAACTGTAATTCAATAAAATTCTTTAGCAAATTAAATTGAATAGATGCTTAATAAACTAAAAAAAGATACTAAGTATGATTGAAGTTATTATAAACAAAATAAATAAAAAAGAAGAAATAGAAAAAGTGGCTAATTTTGTAAAACAAATTAAATATTTTCTCCTTTTTTATATTAAATAGAATAATAATCAATTTAAAATTAATTAAATAATATTTTATTTAGTAAAAAATAAAATTAAAAATAATATAAATTATGTGAAAGATTAAAGAACTGATTTTAATTTTAAAAGAAATTGAAGAGAATTTTAATTTTTTAATTTATTTTTCAATCAGATAGATCTTAGATCGATAATAAGAACTAAATAGTCTTAAATTATTTAATGATTAATATGATAATTAAAAAAATCACTTTAATTTAGATTTAGACAAAAATTAAAATATTTTAGTAGTAAATTTAATTTCTAGTAATTATAAATACAATTTACTTACTTTACAATTTATTTTACTACCTAATTTTGTTTAATTCAATAGTAAAAGATGTTTTATGACAATTTATTATTTCTAAAAAAGATGTTTTTTCAACCTTTTATATATTTTTTGTTAAAATTTATTGATTATTCAATACCCTAATATTAGGAGGATACTAGTATTAATATGATATCATCATACTACCTTCAATATATAAACTGTTTGGATATTGCAAGACATATTTTCAAATAATTATTGTTATCTCATTACTATATACTCATTTTAAATTTATACAAATGAATATTTTTCAAATTAATACAAAAATAGTTAATTATAAAATAATTTAGCATTTATAATGTTCTTGTATTTAACTAATTTTGCTTTCATTTATTGGTAACCTAAATTTTTAAACTTTTGCTTCATTTTAATTACTTCTTATTTGAATAATCATAAAAAAATTGAGAAGATGATGATGATGATAAACCTAATTTATGATGATTCCACCAATAAATTTACTGTATATAAAATATGTAATAACAAAAAAATTATTTTCTTTTTAGCATTTTAATTGTATCACATGCCCATTTGATACATAGGTAATTCCTTTCTAGACTTTAAACCTTTTTATAGATAAAAATTTCATTATTTATTGCATCAACATTTTGCAAAAATGTAAATCTAATCTATTTTAGCAGAAATATTTTATTTTAGTAAATTTACCTAAGTAGAAAATAACAGGAAGGTAACCCCAGTATAAAAGTTTCATAAAAAAGTCACTTTATCCTTATAAGGTAGCCCAAAATTTTTAAAAGATGTGTCTCATTGTTTTGTTTGTTTATTTTAATCTAGGGAATTAATATTAATTTCTTCTTTTTTTTTCTTTTTGATTCTATGCAAATACAAGTACTTTTCTCTTTGAAAATCTAAAAATAATATCTTTCAGTGAATCAAATAAAAAGAAATATAAATAACTTCAGTCGATATATTTGTTTAGATCATCATCAAAACTATTCATTCAATAGAATCTTCTTTTTTATTGGTTAAATGGTATCTATCGTACATTCATATATTTATCTAATTAAAAACTTAATTAAAAAACCCCTTATCAATTTTCATCACAAACTAAAATTTAAATTTCTAAGTACAAAATATATTTGTTAATTTGCTTGTTTGTTTTCTTGCTTGAATTAAATTTCATCTTGTTTTGAGTAGAGATAATTCCCTTGTTTAAAATGCCTAATTATTTAATAATAATTTTAATAATTTAAATAAATTTCCAAGATAAATCTAGTCATAACTCATTCTTTATTTTTGTTTACATTTTAATATTGAAATTAAATGGATATAACTTCAATCAATATGATTAATTCCTCCTTAAATTTTTTACACAATATAAATATGTTAGGTTAACAAAAAGATTAGTTAATATCTTAAAATAAAGCGAATAACTAACAATTAAAAGAAATTTATTTGAAACAATGTTTACATAAAATATAAAATTACTAGCATATAAGTATTAAATTAACAGCTAATTTAATTAAAAATTATTGAAATGATAAATAAATAAATAAAATATTTATTTTGTACTCTTATTTTCTTTTTTCAATTTACCTATTGAATTCCTTCATTTTTATTATTTATTAATAATGGCTTGCTAGAATACTTTTCCAAAAACTTTTTTCTTAAAATCTCTCTAGCTTAGCATTTCTACACAATTCCATCATAAGCTTTTTAAGTTTCTGATGTAAATTAGCCATTATATGAAGGAATTTAATCAGGAGGAGTCTAATAATATTCAAAAGAAAATTAAATATAAAATTAATTTAAAAATTTAATGATATTACATGTTAACGCTTTTTAGGCAACTAGAAAAAGGTATTAGTTTTTTCATTAAATTACCTATGTGTAGTAGATTCTCCTAAAAAGACACCGATGTTTGGGAGTGGATTCATATTCTTAGGAATACACTTTTTACTAGGGGTTGGATCAAATCTTTTATGAAAGTTTTCTTCATATGTTGTCATATGATTAAATGGCAACTTATCTAAAACTGTTTTCTATTGAGATTATCTAATGATCTCCTAAGGTGGAATGCCCCAATTAACATATTAACTCTAATTTATAATTTTATGATAAAAATTTAAAAAATTAATTATTTAAGTTCAATAAAATTACATTGTAAGTTGATAATGATGAAATAGGTGCTCTATTTTCAGTATAAACTCTTGATTTGATTTTTAATGGTCCTTCCATTGTCTATCTGTACTTATAGTCATTCTGGTGTTTTTATTAAAACAATTAAGAAAAAATTAGTTTGAGAAAATAAGTAATCTAATATTTCTAATATCTTGATTAATAAATACCTTAGTTGTCGAACAATAAAGCTCTGGGCATGAATCAAGTTCACTTTTATAAGACATAGTTATTTAATTCAAGGAATCTCCTTACCCCAAATCCTATCCACTATATTTATTTCTAAATTGTTATTTGTAAGTTGATATCCAATTTGATTTTAAATTTGTATCAAGGTGTTAGGAAATCTATTTGCATTTGTTAATACAAACTCCACAACTGCATATAGAACAAAGGCATCTTCCTATTTAATAAGATTTTAGATCAGTTTACATGAATAAATTATTAAGAAATTAATTGAGTGTAACAAAGATTTATTAAAATCAATATTTTTGCTTTTAATTTATCTTTCTATTTGAAGAAAGAACATATAAATAAAACTTAATAAAAAGCAAATATAATTGTAGATTTACCTGCTTTGTGATCAAAATATTAGGGCTAGGTCTACATGAGATATTGAATCATTTCTTATTCATGTGAAATAGTAGTTTCTGTCATATTTTCTTACGTTTTGAGTATAGAAGTGGTAGAATATGGTTGATTTTATTTATTATTTAAAGTGTTTTATTTATTACTCAAAATTACTTGATATTCACTTATTACATCTTCATCATTTATTTGAGTAGTTTTCTCATCCTATTTTAATTCTTAAAGGAGATTATCAAATTCACTCACTTCTTTTACTTCTTGTAACTCAGGCAATATATCACCTGCTTGAATTTATAAGTTCTACTACTATTTTCTCTCATTCTCGAATGCGTTGGGCTTTTTTTCAATTACCTTAAATTTAATAATTTTTTAATTAAGTCCGATCAAATTAATAATCACTTGTAAAATAAAATTTTAGAGTGTTTTTTATATCACTAAATATTCCGCAAAATTGTAAATGTTAGATCAAGATTTTTATGATTACACCAAAAATCAATTAATAATAAGGAATTGTGAATGGATGTTTATTTAATTTAAAGAAATAAATGAAGCATTATATTTCATTTCTCAAAGGAATTTTAAAATCTTACTTCTTGGCTGATGCTTCTATATTTTATTTTAGGCATTTCTTTTTAATACAAGAAGGAGTTATTTGTTTTTAGTTTTGGATCTATCTAAGATGATTGTTCATCTCTCTTTAAGGGTTTGAGGAAGTTTTTCTTAAACAAATTGTTTGAGTAACTGCGTTTTTGAGGTAATTTATTTTAAATTAAGTCATTAACTACCTAATCATATGTGTTTGTGTTGACGCTGTTTCTTAATAAGTTTAGGTTATTACGAATATTTGGTGAACTTAGGCTATCATTAATGTTATTAGTATGATTAATAGTGTTATTATCATAAGATCCAATAAAAGACTTTAAC
The DNA here is from genome assembly GCA_000260095.1 of Tetrahymena borealis. Taxonomy (NCBI): domain Eukaryota; phylum Ciliophora; class Oligohymenophorea; order Hymenostomatida; family Tetrahymenidae; genus Tetrahymena; species Tetrahymena borealis. The sequence goes on from JH651353.1 coordinate 28,923, forward strand.
TAGCTCAAAGGAGAATCTTGATGAGTTTTTGTATTTAATCCAATTAAAGACGAATTTCTAATAAAGTTTTTGGTGTAATCGTGGTTATAGACACTTTAAAAAACATTTTCTGTTTCCTTTTTATCAGTAGATGTATTACTTTCTATAATCTTCCCTGAATAATTCTTCACAATTTTACGAAGTCTTTTCTAATTGAATTAATCTGATTAATTAGTGTACCTGTTTCTACCACTTTATCCTATAGTTGTTGTGAGACTATTCGTAAGATGAGAAGAAAATTAACTTATGTTGGAACTGCCATTCTGTTTTGGTTGTGGAGAGAGATATTATTAGTTTTAAGATATAACATCAGCTCCTTTTACACTTAAAAGACTACTTTAAAATTTTTAGATTCTTTTATCAAGATCTAACTCCTTTAATAAAATTTGTTAGCGAGTATGCTATGGACTAGAAATCTAAGTGCTTTATTGTTGGCCTTTTGATAAACTATACTCTGATTTCTAAAGATTATGGTGTTGTTTCTTTTCCTCTAAGCCTATATACTTCTTGGTGCTTGAACTTCTGACTGATATCATATTTAATAAATAGATGGTAGTTAACGAATTAGAAATCTAGCTTGCTTGCTTGCTTGCCTATTTGTAGAAAGTTTATTTTTACAATCTATAAAAAAGAATCTTTATTAACAATCTTCTTGTATATTTTTTTATTTACTAGCTTTACTTAACCTTCTTTTATTGTTACTAGACTACACTTCTTCTTCTAAATATCAAGTAAAACTAATTAAATTATATTTTACTAATTGATTCATATGCACATTTTCCAATTTCAACAAAGAATGTTGTAAGCCATTCAAATTAATTTATTATGCCTTAGTTAAATTTGTGATAAATACTTTGTAAATGAATTTAAACCATAGAATTCCATAATTAAATAATTTGGTTTTATAATAAATTAAATAAATGTGTTCATCCTCAAATATTATGAGATTATAACCAAAGTAATTAATGTAAACGAACAGTGATACATTTCTATTATTAATTATCCTTCAATTATCCAATGGTTAACATTATGTCATACAATTGAGGCTTAAATAAAATTAATTCTAGATGTGGTTTTTGGTAATCAAATGAAATATATTAAATGTAAAAAATAAAATTTATGAATGAAATATTTAGTTGTGAATGAGTGAATAAATTTGTGATAAATTTTTATTAAACTGATGAAAACAGTATTATAAATTTGGATAAATAAAATTAGATCAATATGAATATTTATTTAATAATAGGTATAGTAATTAGTTCAATGATTTTTCACTGATTTAATATCAAATAAATATGTAGTAAAGATTTTAATTTTACTTTTTAAAATGTATATTTTTATATAATGTTGTTTTAACTAAGATCAATTAGTAATCTCTTTACTTTAACTATAAGCTATCTGAGAAAAAATCAAATTTATGAAAAAAGAGAGTATTGTTAAATGACAAGAATAAAATATAAATATTAATGTTAATAAATCAATACTAATCAAAGCAATAAGTTGTAATTAATATAGAGAGAAGGAATATTTTTCAATTAGATTACACAATAAAATTTGAAGATAATAATAGATTTAACAACTGTTTATAGAATTATTTAGAGATGAGATCATATATTATTTAATATTAAATTCATCATAATGATTTTAATTTATGAAATAATTCTTTTATTTTTAAGCTCACTAAAAAGTATTTTATCAGTAGAATCTAAACCTTTATCAAGATAAGATCTAATATTTCAAGTAAATTAAATTCACCATATTGGTATTAATTAATAAATAATTCGGTAATTATTTCTAAAAGTTATTTATAGTTAAGATAAAGTTTAGAGGCTAGTAATAATTTAGAGAATATATTATTTACTGTATGAATTCATGATAAAGATTTTAATTTATAATAAAAAATTTATTAAGCTATAAACAAATAAATCTTTATTTTAAAAGCATAAAGAAAAATCAAAAAGCAAATATAATAAATTAATTAATTTAAAATATTTTATAAACTAATAGAACTAATTATTATGAGAAAAATACCATTCATTCTATTAATTAATATTATTGTTGTAGCAGTAGGCCAACAACAACCAAATGTTTTTATTTAAAATTAAATGCTCACTTAAAACCAATCTATCCCTCCAGTCATATTCTAGAAACCTGAATGGAATTCTGTTTAAGACTTTGCTTTATATGGATGGGTAGATTTAAGCAAAGATTTTTATAATTTTGCCTAACTTGTTAGATTAAGTGCTAATAAAATAAATGATTAAGGAGATAATAATATGTTAGACAGAGTATTAGGAATCTAAATATTTTAACTTTAAACTGGAGAAAAGTAAGTTAATTTTACTACATATGACATAACTACTCATGATCCTTATGTTGAATAATGTATAGTCTTAACTCAATAAGATATTGTTAATCCTGTTTTTATTTACTACTCCTATAATTCTTCTTTATAAAAGACATATGCTTTAGTATATATCAATGAATCTAAATAACTATTTTAAGAATAGTTTAATATTAAACACTCCACCTCTGACTTTTACCAGATATTCATAAATTAACACAATTATTTTGTTGGAAATGTCATCTGTTTAAGTTTAATTAATGGAAGTATTAATTTAGATGATATTAAAAATTCTCAATATTATTAGAATTGCAACTTACCTGTTATTGTTGAGACAAATAATTAATCAATTAGTGATATCTGTAGCTAATAAGAGATTACTTTAGCATCTTTTTATTCATTCTCCAATTTAGATTTAAAAAACCTAATATTCTAAAAAAGTGAGTGGAACAAAAATTAAGATTTTTCTGTTTATGGATGGATAAACATCTCTTAATTAGACAATGGAATTTAAAATATTTTTAGTTTTGAAACAAGTATAAGCTGTGATGGATTGATTTATACAATATTAAATCTTTCAATATAAGATAATATATTTAAATTTCAGACTTCAAATTATAATTCTTTAACTTCTGATGAGATTTCTATACCTTAAGAATAATTTTTAAATTAATGGATTTTTGTCTATTAAAGCTATTCCCGCTTTTAAATGTTATCTTTTGGGCTTATTTACATACCAGCCATTAATTAGTAATTCATAATTGAGATTTAACCTGTTTATCATGCTTACTTTAAAAGATATAAATTTACACTTGATAGATAGTTTAATAGTTTCAAAGCTGATATAAAAAACCTTAGATTAGCTTATGGTGATTGCACACACAATAAAAACGATATTGATAAGCTATATAAATAGGAGGATTAGCATTAATAATGAATAGAGTAATTATTTTAGATTTATTGCTTGAAAAAAAATTTTAATTAATTTTGAGAATATTTTCAACATTTTTGATGAGTAAATATTAAAAGATATTTGTATTGTTAAATTTTGATAAATTATGTGTGTGTGTGTTTACTTCCTTCCTTACTTATTTACTATTTTTATTTTAAGTTTAGTATTATTAAAAATATTTCTTTATTTTTTAAAATATTATTTGATTTGATTAAGAAGTCTTAAGAGATAATTTATAAAATTAATTTATTAATATAAGAAAGTACAATCGCCTAAGTAGATTAATGAATGTTAAATAAAATGACTATACTGCTGATTATTAAAATTACAATAAGGAAGGGTTGGATATAATTGATATAAAAATCTAAACAATTTAAAGATTTACTTCTTTTTCACTCCTAAACCTTTTTTTTATCAGTAGGAAAAACGAAGAAGGTAGAAATCGCACTAACATATAGAAAGATGGATAGATTGACATTAAATGAGGAGATTTAATTTAATATTTACTGTGTTGTCATTGATTTGATTGAAGGTATAAATTGATTGTTATTTTGAAAAAGAATCAGAAATTTATTGTTTTTATCATTGTTAATATAGTTATTAGATTAAAAAATAGTTTAAATGTTAGCAATAAGCAATTTTTATCAAATATTTAATAAAAACTATTATAAACCATTTATTTTAAGTAGAATGAAAGGAGTAGGAGTTTGAAAGAAGGAAAGGGAATTATGCAGAAAACATGTAATTATATTGTGATTATTATTATGGTTGTTATTAAAAGTTAGATGTAATTGTGATAGAAGTATAGGAATTGGTTATTTCTCAGAATTGCTTATGAAAATTACTTTTTATTTGATGATTGTCTCAATCAATGATTGATTTTAATTTGCATTTATTATTTAATGATAATTATGATGATAATAATGATAAGTAATTTTATTATTGGTATTATTTGTTTACTTTTTGGTTTTGAGTCAAGAGAAAGATTGTAGTTATGATATTTTTGATTATTTTTAATTACTTCATATAAAATCACATTCACTGTTATCGTAGTTCTAAAGTGAGAACTATCCTATTTATTAAGCTATTTCATTTATTTCTGGATTTATTTATCCTCCAGGTACCATATTGTTTGTTTGAAAATTATTTTGATTATTTTAATAGTATTAATTATTGTTTACAAACTCTGGTCCAAGATTGAAATTATCAAATGATTTTGTATTGTTGATACGAGGAGGCTAATTCTAGAAGATTTAAAATAATTATTAAGGAGTATTAGTATTTCCATTTATTTATCCCCATTTAACTGTTTCAGACATGATTCCTTAAATGCTTTCACATTATTCTTCGTTGAATTTATTCATACTATTATAAATTAAATTATTTAAAATGTATAAATAAATGCATGTAAATGAATAGAAATATATTCTATAAAATGAATGATTAATTAAGCAATTAAAAGTAGTGAGAGAATCCAAAATTGTTTTCGATATCACCTTTTCAAAAGAAGAAATATATTTTGCTTCATTATTAAAATTTAAATCTGTCAAGTTTTTCTTGAATTACATTTCTTAATAATGAATCAATTAATTAATAAATCATCCAATCAATTAAAAGATATTTGATAAAAAAGAGGTATTATTTTATTTTCAGTTTAACTACGTGTTAATTATTGATATGTCATTCAGCGTTGTGTTGCATTGGTGGGAAGATTTAAGTATTAAGAGTTGATTACTTTCTAAAAAATATTGTTTGATTGTAATCTTAAAAACTCAATTTGAAAATTATGATTAAATAAATTTGTTAAACTGATGTATAAATAAATGTTATTTTCAAAATGAATTTGGGTTTAGGGGAGTGATTTTATCATCTCTACAATTACTCAAGTTTACAATTTCATTTTACTAAAACTTAATTAATTTTGAAATAAAAATTACTCGTAATAATTAGCATCGTCATTGTTAACCTAAGTTGAATTCTTTTTGTTGGGAAACTCTAGCTATGATGTGGTATTGAGTTTCATAGGCTTTTTATTTGTAACTGGCACATTTTATTTTCCATTTGAGTGGTTTGTATTAGTATTAACAATTTATTCTTGTTGAATAATAGTAGGAGATTGGCAAGTAGGTTGATGCTTTTATGAAGATGAAGCGCCAGTAAAAGTTTACAAATTACTATGATGATCGGGTAGAGACTATGTGCTATTCAACTAATTAATGCGAGCTGAAGTGAATGGTTAGCTATCATTAGGAGTTTATCCTGATTAGGTCTTATAAGTATTTCTGATGTTTCTGTTTCTGGGACGATATTTGAATAACCCGTCTTAGATACTTTAAGGAACATTCCTATTTATTAGAAATAAAGATTTGATGATTTTGAATTATATTTGCTTAGCTAAAGATAAAATGACATTATCAGTATATATTAAAAGGAGACTAGCTAGTTTATAGCTATAACCATTAATTTCTGATAAGTTAATAGGGGGTTATTGTAATCAAAGGAATTTAAAAACTATTATGATAAGAAAAAGCAAATGTATATTAGAATTGTATAGTTATAGCTGAGCTTGATAATTAGCTGTAAACTAAAAAGATATGAGATTTGAATTATAGCTTCGATAGTCTGCTATATATCTATCTTTCTTTTATGAGATAGATATTTTATTGAAATAAATAAAATCTGGTCTTACTTTTGAGTAGAAAAATCCCTTACACTCTTTAATTATGAAAAGCAATAAATTAAATTATTCTTGCAAGTATAACTGATTTAACAAATTGGTTGTCTTATTGGGAATTCTTAAAAAATATTATTAAACATTGTTTTTTTTTATAGTAAGTAACACAGATTTTTTTTCAGGAGTTTTCAACTTTGGGTGTAAATTCTTTGATTATCGTTTTAAATAGAGTTCATTTTTACTCAATCCAAACTTTTGTTCAATTAATCAAGATCTTGATAATGTAAGATAAATTCAACCATTTTAAATGGAATAGAAGCATTTATTTTTCTACTGAAAAAACAGCATTCTAACATTTACTCGTTGATTGTATTTCTGATTATAAAATATTTTATAGTAAATTACCTCTTTTCCTAAGCATTGTGATAGTAAGGGCATTATGGTCCTTTGTTACACTTTTCATTGTTAGTTGTTTGAGTGCATTACTTCGTCCTATAATTGCGAGGATGGTATTCTGATTCTTTCCATCCATGGCACTTGTTACAGTCAAATTTATTAAAGCATCCTTCTTCGTACTTTGTAATATAATTTCCTGGTTTCCAATTAGGACAAGAAACAGGTTCATAATTGTAATCTTGAGGACGACGACGGTAATCTTACCAGTTGTGGCTATACACACATTAAGCTTTATCGTGCTTAATAAAATTAAAGGGGCACCACACAGTTTTATAATAAAATACATAAAAATCTTCATCAAACTGGTAGTTTTCAATTAGATCAATTTTGATATCACTTTCGTTGTGAGCAAAAGAGCAGTAACTTCCATACTCACAATTGTGGCAGTTGTTGGGATAACATGTGCAGAATTTTGTTTTATATTTATCAGGACAATATAATTCCTCAACTTTATTATGTGCTCTTGAACAATTTTCACCATCTTGACAGTTCTATGGATTCATACAAGGGTCACTTGTATAATTTACTCCTATTCTTCTTTTATCTTTATTTGTATGAAAGTATTTGCATTGTTTATGATTGTGGCTGTTTGTATTATTGCATTGCTCCACCTTGAAATGGCTTAATTCTAAATGCTCTAGTAATGGTTTATTTAAACCTTGATGGTTGTTATTATTATTATTTGTGTTGCTTACATGGCTTAAAACATCTTGATTTTCTTCATTGCTATATTAACTATCTTGAATCTATGCTTATTGAGCCTATTAATAAAATTTATAAAATCACTATTACGTTATTAAAGAAGAAAATCAATCAAAAATTAAAATATTTAAGACTATGTTAAATTCTAAGACTATTTTTAAAGTCTTTAGTTGATTTAATAAATTTATTATTTTCATACAAAGTTCTTAACCCTTAAACTAAATCTTTCTTCTTCAAATAATTTTGAAATCAATACAAAAATTAATGGACATCTCAATTTAAGATTATAAAGAGTTTATCTCCTACATATTTTAATATTTTAGTGTAGAAAGAGATTTAGTTTGATCTAATCTATTTTATCATTGAAACTTAAATAAGAAAGTTTACGTATTCTTCGTATTAGAATGTATTTTTTGAGATTAACCATTAAGAATTATAATTTGTTAGAGGGTAAGTTATGAGATTATAATAAATTATTGAGATTTAAATAAAAAGAGGAAAATCTAAAAAATAAATTTGTGGATACTTTTTTGTGTAAAAGCAAGAAAACATTTGATATAAAATTCTCTAGAAATTCTACAAAATGTAAGGGATTAATTATTGAAATTTGATTCATAATAGCCAAAAATAAATTTTAATCTATAGACTTTGTATTAAAAATATAATATTCTTTTGTATATTTGGACCTAAAGAATTATTTATAAATAAAAGGAATTTTTCTTCCACATCTTTAATTATAGTTTTTTTCACCTAAAATTCTCAAGAAATTTATTTAGTAATCCTTATTTTAATATGTTTTTCATTCTAATTAAAACAATTGGCCTCTATTGTATCAAATAAACTTCTATTATTTTGTTTGGTCTTATTTTAAAAATTGTTTTTCTTAAAGATATATTGAAATATGTATCCTAGTGTTCAAGTTCAAATAATTTACTGTCATTTATCTACTAAACTATTATGAGGATACTCTAGAATTTTAATTTTTCAATATCTTTTTCTATTTTATATCTCATAATTAATGTATCACTAAGCCTAGTTAGTATGTTTTTAAATGGTTCAGTGAAGTTAAAAGGAATTAAAAGTAATTGATCTAATAAAGTGATTTTGATAAAATTATTCTTTTTATTAAAAAATTTTAGAGAATGTATAGGAATCTGGTGAAGATAATATAGGCCACACTATTGTTTAGCTTTATATCATATTATAATTAATATTCTATATTAATTCACTTTATGGTTGAGAATAAATGATTGAAAGAGCAAAATTTTTAATTAATTAATGGTTTTTCTTCCTAAATAACAAGATATAAAATAAAATATGTCAATTTGGAGAATGCTCTTGATTTAAAAATGAAATAAAGGAATTAATGCTATTTATCTATTTTTGCTAGTTTTTTGATTGATTTGCTTTTGTAAAATTTAAATGAGTTTATATATTTTGAGTAGAGCTTACATGTTAGGCACTTCCTTATGAATATAGCTATTGTTGTTGACGAGCCTTTAACCCTTAACTTTGAGGAGGAGGTGAGTTGTTAATCACTGCATGTGACCCATTATTAGGGTTAATATGATTTTATTATTGCTACTAAATGTGATTAGGCTATGTTATGTGAGGGAATGAAGCTACACCATGATTGATGCGGACATTCATGTTTTTATTTTACTAAATTTAATTATCATGCTACTAAGACATACGCGAAGGTATTCCTTCAATTGAATTCTTGGAAGCCAAGTTAGTGATACTTGCCTATTTTGATAATTCAATTATTTATGTTAATTTAAATTATTAATTTCTCAATTTAATATAGTATTGCTTATTTTCTTGCTTTATTTCATTAATCCTGATCATTATTTTCTACTTTTCTCTCAATGATATGTTCGATAAACCAATCAATAATAATTTAATGCTAAATAGAAGAAAATATTAATTCCGAAATTTACCTGCTATTGATTTTGAGGAGTCTAACTTTACTATTACATGTATAACATATGATTCTATTAATTTATTAAGTTTTGTTGTTGGCTTGCTTGCATATGGGGGTGGGTTTAAGCTCCGTATTACACTCCTGGACTAAATGTGTGAGGAGGGATATTATTATGAGCGTTAGCCATATACTAATTCATTGCTTGATTCATATTTTAATGGTACATCATGTTGTATTAAGACTAGTGGTAATGATTTCCTTAGCCTGCAAAGTTAAGTTCATAGTTATTTATTTAGTCTCCCATCTTTGCTTGGCTCTATTTTTTATATTATTGGATTTTATTCAATATACTTTTTCTGCTTCTAAGTTGTGATTTATTATTATTATTTCGCTTTGATTTTGTTTGCATTTTAGAAGAAAAGGAAAAAAAATATAAAAAGAAGAGGAGGAAGGAATGAATGAAGGAAATAAAATGAGGATTTCGCGTAATGATTCTGTAATTAAATACCTTTTTAACTTATGATATCTATTGGCTGAACTTTTATAGTAAGAGAATTTTATTGACTAAGTGATTCTACCTGGAAATATTATAAACTTTATTTATTTAAGAATTCTATTATATTTGCTTTCTTAATTATTCTTGGCAGCTTGATTGATTGATTTTTTTTCTTTCTTTTTACTTATAATTATTATTTTAATAATTTTTAACCTCTTAATCTATTCAGTCAATAGATTCTCCTTCTATTAATAAGATAACAATTATATAATCATACAATCATAATATGAATGCTTATCACTCTTTTTTAATTAAAAATGCTTCTTTTTATGGTCGAGTCATTTAATTATTGATTAATTGACTGAATTATTGATTAGTTGATTAACTTATTATTATTTATGAATGTAAAAAAAAAACAAATAAATTAGGATAGTAATCAGCTAGAGTGAAAAAATTATAAAACTTGATTAAAAATCAAAAGAATGGGAATTATTGATTGAATAGGTTATAAATAATTTAATTAAAATGCGAAACAAATTCCAAATAAACTCAAAAACACAAGAAAAATTATTACTTCTCTGAATTTTTTTAATTATTGGTTTATCTATCAATATTTTTCTTTAATCTTTTCACTTTATTGGGGGAGAAAGTATGTTCCGCTCTTTTATTTAAAAGGGGTTCCATTTAAAGAAATATCATCCATATTGGCCAACTTAATTTTTAAATTAAATAATTCTCACTACTTTTTTCCTAATTATTGTTATTACATAGAATAATTTTCTATTAATAGATTTATAAACACACATTAAAGTTAGAAAACAGAGTATGACTTTTGTATATTTGTTTGTGTTTATGGTTATGTGTGTGGGTTAAAGAATATTTGTGGAGAGGAAATTGTAATAATTGAATATAATATCATCTTTCCTGTTTTTTTATAATTAATTTCTTTTAAATACTAATCAAAATCACTTCACATAATCTTATCTTGAACCTCCCTCTCTTGTATGATCACCTCTAATTTATTGCTAATTTGTAAAATTTAAGGAATTTCAAAAACAATGATAATTTCACATACACGAGGACTTACAAAGAGGCGTTATCTTGAAGAGAAGAAATTAATTATAAGCTAGCAGATTAAAAAAGTTATCACAATAAAAATCAGATATTCTTGATTATTATTTCTGCTTTCTCTAATTACATTACAGTCAAAAAGATGCATTTCTTACATAATCAAATAGCTCTTGAATTTGAATTTATTACTTTATATAGAAAATATTAAGGGAATATGACATAGTAAAAACCTTTAAATTAAGATTTTTGTCGAGTTTCAAAGAATTTTATAACCTATCATTCTTGAGCTTTCTATCTTTCATTTTCTGAATTCTATTTCAAAATCTATAAGATATATTTAAAAAATTAAGAAAACTCTTAAATAGCTTAATAGAGGATAGTTTATAATCCTATTCCATATATTTAAAAATTGTAGAAGCTCTGAAATTTTAGAGGAGAATTGTATATCCTTTTATTGCTTCTCTTTTTAATTTTTATAGACCTTCAAACATTTGAGAATCTATTTCATAAGAAATCATTCCAGAGTATTTTATGTGGATTTTTTGAAGATTTTACTCAATATAAAACATAATGAGAAATCTGAATAAAAAAATTTCAATTCTTTTATCTAAATATTGAGTATTATTTTTTTACATCTCATTTGAGGAATTTGAAATTAGAAAAGAAAAAAGTATCAATAAAATCTTTGATAAATTTATTATATCTTAAAATATTTTGGAGTTGGTAGGCCCAAAAAAACTGATTATCGATAAAATCATATTTATTTAACATAAAATTCTACTTTTAAGGTATTATTTATTGGGATAATAAACTTCATGAAGCACTAAAATCTCTTTGAATCTCTTGATTTAATTTACATCTATTTTTTTAAATTTTTCTTACTTACGGTTTTTATGTGGTAATTGATTATCTATGTAAAAATTGAATTAAGAAATACTTTTTAATCTTACATTAATTTACATAACCCATTATCATAGTATCAAATACATAAATTTCTTAATAAATATAATTTCAGATTCTAATTAATTACTATTCTTAAAAGCTCAGAAGGCGAGTCAGTATTATCATTTTAAATTTATAAAATTGCTTCAATATTTACTAATTTGTAAATCTTAATACTCATTTATAAATTTATTTTGTTAAAAAATAAAAAATCGCATTAGATTTTTAACTATATACATGAAGAAAAAAATTACTAATCTAGAAGGCATCATTGAAATCAAAAGTAGTATTAAAATAATTAAATGTTTTTAAAAATAATTTTGTTCATTATATCTTTTAGTAAGCCCAGAAAATATCCGTATTTGAAATAAAGATATTTAATTCTTAAGAAAATTGTTATATTTTATAGCAAGAAAAGCTTTCTCAAGTTACAATAAGTTCTTCATCACCTTTTCTCAAATTAATAAGAGTTTTTTCTTCAAAAATGATAAAAATTCCTCAAAATATAAAGGGTATTTTGTAATAAGAAAACAGTTCAATCAAGTTTATTTTTAATTAACCTTCATTGCTGAATTAAAAATATTAGATTTAAAAATTCAAAATAAAAATTAAAAATACTTTATAAGTATTTAATAAGAATGATTCCAATAAAGGATTTTTATTCATTATCAAAATTTAAATTAAATATATTAATAAGCAATAGATTTAAAGCATTAACAGATTTAGTTAATTAAAAAAGAATTTCAACTATTAACTAAATAATTTAAAATTACTAAAAAATTTAAATTAATTTTAAATTAAACATATTTTTTCTCTCTATAGACTAATATTTATTATTTTGTATCATTTTTGCTTTTTGAAATTGATAAATTTTAAGGGAGGATAATTAAGTATGGATAAGTTAGATAGATATATTCTTTAAGGAAATAAAAGTAAGGTAACTTTATATAAGAAAAAAAACTATAAGTGATTAATTATCTTTAATATATCCAGAAATTTTTGGTAAATATCCTTTTTTCAGTCAGCTAAACTACTAAATTGTTAGATATAAAAATAAACTTATAATTCTTAAACTGATTACTATATTCTCTATCTAAATTATGATTCATATTTTTGAGTTACATGAAGGTTATAAATAGTAGATTCTAATTGTATTGATAAATTTAAAAATAAAAAATCATCAAAAAAGTATAATAATTAAGTAAGGATAAGTTAGATAGATATATTCTTTATGGAAATAAAAGTAAGGTAACTTTATATAAGAAGAAAAACTATAAATGATTAATTACCTTTAATATATCCATAAAGTTTAGATGGAAAGAAAGTACTAGAATAATAATATGAGAAATTTTTGGTAAATATCCTTTTTTCTGTCAGCTAAACTCCTAGATTGTTAGATATAAAAATAGACTTATAAATCTTAAACTGATGACTATATTCTCCATCTAAATTATGATACATATTTTTGAGTTACAGGAAGGTTATAAATAGTAGATTCTAATTGTATTGATAAATTTAAATATAAAAAATCATCAAAAAAGTATAATCAAGAAGTTAAATTAATAGAAAAGCCTAAATTGATATAGTGGTTTTAGCAACAAAATGGAAAAGAGTATAGCGAATAACAGAAGTGATAAAATAATAGAAAACATGGAGGGAATCATTTCAACAAAAAGTAACTTAGAGACTCCAATCTAATAAAGTGAATAGGATATTCCTTTAAATTAAATGAGTAGTCCACAATTAGTAAAGAATGTTCTGCAAGTCATAAATTCAACTGTCTCTATTTCGTTTGGAATCCTACTCACAAATCTTCTTCTATCCATAAATCTAGTTTATGCAGGAAAATTAAATGATAATAAAATATTAAGTGGAATTGGATTAGCAAATGTTATGATGAATTGCTCAGGCGCATATATGCTTTAGGGTCTAAACTAAGGTTTTAGCTCTCTAGGAGCCAGAGCATTTGGAGCTGGATCAAAATAATTATTATTTGATTATATGTTCAAAGCATTCTTAACAATAGTAACTGTCTCTGTTGTATTCTCTCTCATATTAATATTTTAAGAGGATATATTAGTATTTCTCAATCAAGACCCAGAAGTTTCTTATTTTGCATATACTTATTCCCTTTAAATTCTCTTTGGGTTGTTTATTTCTTTCTTTTTCGATTGCTTCCGTAATTACCTAAATGCAATAGGAATTTTCAATGAACCTATGTACATCTAATTCCTCTCAGTTGGGTTCTAGCTATTATTTTCATTCATCCTTGTAGATTGCTTAGATTGGGGTTTAACTGGAATTACTATGGCTACTAATTTAACTTATTTGTGTTCTTTCATATGCATCTTAATTCTTATGAAGAAAAAGAATGTGTTCCCAGATTTTTCTTTGTTTGACAGAAAAGCTCTACTTAAAGACTATTTAGGATATTGTAAGTATGTATATCCTATAGCCCTTCCTATGGTTGTTGATATTTTTTGCTTTGAAATCAATTCTATTTTAATTGGAGCAATGAATAACACTGCTTATTTTAGTGCTCATGTAATTTTATGTAATATAGTATCAATTTTCTATTCTTTCCCTCTTGGTCTAGGTGCTGCTCTTTGTACTTTAATATCTAAGGCTGTAGGATAGAATAATCATCAAAGAGTTAAAAATCTCTATAATATGTCTTATTTCTTAGGAACTTTCATTGGAATTTTCTTTTTATTTATCTTTGCTTTTTATGATTTAACTTTGGCTAATCTTTATACTACCGATGTTTATACTGTCCTCAACTTTTAAGATATAGTATCGATATATAGATTGTTTGTCATTTTAGACAATCTTTAATGTTCTATGCAAGGTATTCTTAAAGGAGTAGGATTAGGAGAAAAATGCCTTAAAATGTTCTTAATTTGCTACTATGTTATTGGTACTCCTCTGAGCTGCATTCTCGCCTTTTTATTTGAATTAGAGTTAGTTGGATTCTGGATTGGATTTTGTATTGCGATAGCTGCAATATTCTCATCTTAATTCTATGTGCTTCATAAAATTGATTGGAGTAAAATTGTAGAGCAAGAACACTAGCATGTACAAAAATAAAAAGACATGATTGAGTTGATAGAGTTTGATAAAAACGTTATTTTGGATGAAGAATATTAAAATGATAAAAATAATATAAAATAAAAGATGCTTATAAATTGAAATAGTCTTAAACATTTTATAAATGATTTCTTACTAAATAGTTAATAATTTTGTATCTAATAATTCTATTTTTAAAGTCAATAATCTCTTATAATTTTCATTTTCTATGTGATAGTTATTTTATTTTATTTTTAGGTCTATTATAATTTAATTATGCCATACTTCACTTCAAATTTGTCATCTCTAAAATTTTTAAAATTATTATAATCCCTTATTCTATTATATTAAAATTTTATTTATTTAAGGATACTTACTTTTTAATGAAATTTAGAAATAAAATATAATTTCAAAATTAACTTAAGAATTTGTAATAAAATAATTCTATTTTAGCATTAAATAGATATAATTGAATATTAATTAATAAATCTATGAAAGATATATTTTTTTTAGAATTTGCTTAATTTCTTTTCAATTGATATAATTGTTAAATGAAGCAAACAATCTGATAATAAATAGGATTCAAAATTTGAAATTAAATTAAAAATCAAGTAGTAGTAGGATTGTGTAATAAATATCAAAACTAAATATTGATAATATCAAAAGCCAACATAAATTAGAAGCTTATAGCTTTTTTAGCAAGGAGAGAAGATAACCATACAAGTAATAATAATTAAAAAGAAAAGTGCTAAGTAGTTTCTATTTATTTTCAGTAAATCTTCAAGGCATCTATGTCAAAGAAATTAAATTTTGGTCCTATGGATGAGAAATGCTTCATTTCTCGCTCAGAATTACTATAATGGATTAACAACCTACTTCAAGTAAAATTAATTGAATCATAAATTGAATTACATATTACCAAATTATTATCAAAATGTAAGATTATTCTAATATATATTTTATTTAATATTTACAAGGTACCTCTTACTAAAGTTGAGCAACTTGGAAGTGGAAACATTTATTGCTAGCTTTTTGATGTAATTTACCCAGGAAAAATTCCTTTGAATAAACTGAAATGGAAAGCTAAACACGAATATGAATTTAATTACAATTTTAAGTTTCTATAGAAGGGATTTGATTCAGTTTAAGTAGCTAAAACTATACCCGTAATCATTTTATTAGAATTTAAACAAGAATAATATTAAAAAAAATTAAAACAAGTTATTCTTTCATACTTACCATTTTTATGATGAAATTATATTAGATTGAAAAATTGGTGAAAGTTAAGTATTAGGATAATTTAGAGTTTGCTTAATGGATGAAAAGATTCTTTGAGCTTAATTGCAGAGATAAAGGTAAAGGTTATGAAGCAAAAAAGCGCAGAGGATTTTAAGAACCTGATTTAAGTTTCTGTGGAGGAGGTGTTCTACCTCAATATACTATGATTTATGGCAATTTCAAAGATATGGAAAGAGAAATAGCTAAAACGAATGATGAAGAAGAATTTGAAGATATTGAAACCCCTAGTGAAAATGTGAGTAAATTAGGAATAAAAGATAAACCTATGAGTCAGAATTAAGATAAAGAAAATATAAATAACACAAATATATTTAAAAAATAATAAGAGCCTCCTTTGTAGAAGTTTTAGAAGACAAATAGTGATTAAAAATCAATATAAAATGTAGGATCTAAGAATTAAATTGATATAAAATAATAAATGTAATAATAAGTATCTCCTTTCAATCCTACAGTCGCGTCTTCATTGATAAAATAATAATAAATTTCTTAAAATCAAAGCTAAGAAGCTACCTCTGTATACAATTCCTAAAATAATAGTAACTCTTTTGAGTGTCCTTTCTTTTAAAATAATAACCAAGTTAATAAATATCCTACTTTAAGTTTCTAGAATAACTCTAATAACTTAAACTTACTAAAGCAACTAGAGAATAGAGATGAAAAAAATAAAACTCCTACTATTTCTGATAAAATATTTAAGGATAGTGACTCAATTATGAATTCAGGAGGGCTAAGTTCCACTTCATCATTTACTGATTCAAAAAGCTCAAGTAGTAGACTTTCTAATGTTGAAAGCGAGAAGAAATTAGAATAAATAAAAAAATTATTATAAAATGAATAAATAGATTAAACAATAAACAAAGAAAGTCTATTATCTCTATTAAATACAATTAAATAAATAGTTAATTGAATTCATACAACTTTTGTCATTTTCTTTTATATGTTATACACACTCACTTATAATCTCTTTATATTATCAATTAAATCTATCCTATCTAATAAATAATTAAACAATCAACCAATGCATTTCTTTCTCTATCCTTTTCAATATACTAAAATTATTTCTTTGAAAAATTAATAGGTAATTAGAATTATTTCTTAAATTGGAATCCTTAAAATTAAATTTAATATAAACATCTTACTTAATATAAGGAAAAGTTAAAATGAAATCTGAATTAATTTCTATTAGTTTTAATAAAAATTTATATGATTGGTTGAAATTATATAATAATTGTGAAAAAGATATGCGGATATGGTAGGCGTTTGTATGTTGATGAATATAATTTTTTATTTATTAATTATTTTGATTTGAAATGAAAATAATAACACAATTACAAATTTTTATGAAATAAATGATTGAATTCAAAAATAGAAATATATATAATTGAAAGAAAGATAGATAGAGAGAGATATATATGGATATGAATGAGCTTAAATATAAAACTGTCTTCTTTTAACAATCTAACAAATAAATATATAATAAATTAATATACTTCTCTTTATAAATTAATCTATACATGCATCCAGTTTGAAGATGTGATGTGATGTTATGTGATTATTAAAAACAAATAAACAACCTAAATAGCTGCTGTAGGGATTCTATATAGTATTTAAAATTAAATTTTTCTTTTTTGTTTATTAAGCAATCAATTATTGAAGATAAAGCTAACTTGAACATAATTCAGATATCAAATAACACAATCATACTTTTCTTGCATAACAGCTCGCAAATTTTCCAAAGCAAAAGAGAAAATATTTTACTACCTTTCTGAAGCTAGCTCTCAAGCATACAAGCAAGGATTAGCAAATAGTTAAAGAATCAAAACCATAAATAGGAAAATAATAATTGATATACAACTAAATAGATAGATAAATTAAAATGAGCGATTAAGAAGATTATAATTCTGAAAAAGCCGCAGAATTGAATTTGAACATTGAATTCAAGCCAATAAGAACAAATTTAACTCCTGCAATTGATTTAGGATTTTGCACTGTCAGTTAAACAACATCTAGATTATTTTATTTGGATAATCCTAACAACTAACCATGTGAATTTCATTTCGAATCTTAGACATTTGAGATCACTCCATAATAAGGTCATATTCCTGCAAAGGGCAGAGTCTCATTTAATGTGAGCTATACCCCAAAAGAAGCAACAGCAATAATTGGGAATTTGATTTTGAATTTACCCTACTAACAACCTATCATCACTAAAGTCTCTGCTATCGGAAAGTATCCATATATTTCTCTTAGCACTCAAAAACTCAATTTTGAGGAGTTACTTATTGGTAAGCAATTGGTTAAAGAAATCACTATAAAGAATCAATCATAAGTCACTGCTCATTTCAATATTATTAAAATTGTTGATGATGAATATAAAGATAATTCGTTTTCCCTAGATGTGTAATCAATTATTAAAATTATTCTTTTAATACTTACTAATTAATATTATGCTAATTTTAGGTGATATAATACTCATAACACTTTCACAAATAAATTAAGAATCATAATAATATGAAACTTAAATAAATGATAAGCAAAATTAAAAAAAGAGAATCACAATCAATTATGGCATATATAGAAAATATTTCAATAAAATATATATAAAATTTATGAAAATAGTTGAGCACCATCTTAAATTTTATGAAATAAGCCATACTTCATTTATAATATCACTTAGATTAGCATAATATTATTTTAGTTAATTAAATGAAAATCAGATTAATTCATATCATTCATAACATAAAACAGTCATTAAGGTGAAATACCTCCAAAGAGCAGTTTCTTAGTTAAGGTGACATACACTCCTTTGGTTGTTGGACAAATTTCTGTCGTACATTATAAGGTAATTTGTCCAGGTGGTAATGATTTAATATTTGCTTGCAGTGGTAATGCAATAGGCTTTGATATTCGCTTAAGTACTTAATCAATAAATTTTGGAGAAGTGAAGATTGGTAATGAGACTAGTAGATTACTTACTATTCAGAACATGAGTGATTTACCTACAACATTCTAATTTTCGAATGATTCTAATAATATCTTTGGATTAAGCACTCTTAGAGGCGTTGTGAAGCCAAAATCTAATACTAGAATTATAATATATTTTAAGCCAAGACATACAATCTGCTATTATGAAAGAGTAAATATATTTAATTTTATTTCATAAATATTTAAAAATTTTCAATAAAATAATTACTATAGATTTTTTGTGTTGTGAGAAACCATTAGGTATTCCCAATAGATATGTTGGGTACTTGTTATGATTTATTGATTAAACCACTACCTATTGTTTAAAAGCATATTGAATCTTTTAGAAGAAGAGTTATATGGGGGAAACTTTCTGAAATTGACTTTAAATATATGGAGAATGCTTTCTTATTAAAATATAATCAAAACTAATTAAATTTAGAAAAGAATACACAATTATCAACATTAAATAGAAATGGATTAGCTATGCTAGGAAGCCAAAAAGCATCTTAATTACAGTCTTTATAATCAAATTTAAAGAAAGATACTTCAGTAATTTAAAAGGCATCTCAAACAGCCATAGGATTTAATAATAAATAGTAATTAATAAATAACCAAGATATCAACCAAATTTAAGAAGGCATGATGGCAGCTTCATATGTTATTGATGATCCAAATAATGCTACTAATCCTATACTTAATCCCAATTAAGTTGTCCTTCATAAGGAAATGTTCCTTCCTCCTAATTCTGAAAATAAGCTCATCCAGCTTAATGTAACTATTATTTCTCTATGATTCTTTATTTATAATTGTATTTGTCTATTTTAAATTTACAGGAAGATCTAATTGATTTTGGATTTTAAGAATGCATGATGGAAAGTGGAGCAAAATAAATTGAGCTTACAAATAAATTATAATGTAAGATTACAGTATTTTGGACAATTTAGTAAAAGGAAAATGTTAACGGTGAATTGCTTCCAGTGTTTTAGGTTAGACCTGAAACTGCTTCAATGAAGCCAAACACTACAAAAATATTCGAAGTTAGTTTTAGACCTGTTAAAAACTCTTAATATTACTTCTAATACTTGCAATTCTTTGCATTCAAATATAGCAGTAAAATAACCTAAAGAATGATTGAAGATATTTAGAAAAATTAATCTAAAACTTTCACTGGATCATTCAGAGATAATCTTAAATTAAGTAACACTCTCTTAACTACCAGGAGAAGTAATTATTTTGAAGGTTAATTTATACAATTCATAAAAAATATTTTAATTATATAGCAAATACTATGGATTTAATTGGTGATGAAACAATTCCTCCTTATTCTGGAACAATACGCTGTGTGGGCCATTCATTTGGTATCAACTCTTAACCTTTCATTCCTATCCTTGAATTCTCGCCCACTAATAAAATATATTTCTCTGCCTGCTCTTTAGAAGATTCACTCTACCAAACTATTGAAATTAAAAATAATGTAATTAAAATTATAAATGATGAAAATGAAAACATAAATTATTTTAAAAACCTAACAGTCTGATACACCAACATATTTTAAATTCTTACCTGACCCATCTAAAACTTATAGAGTTTTCCCAAATTCAGGTATGGTAGAAGGTAAATCCTTCTTTATCATTACAGTTGAATTCAGGCCTACAGAATACAAAGCTTATAATAATGTATTGAGTTGCAGTTTGAATCATAATTCTTCTAATACTCTCAATCTTTACACTCATGGTTATTGCTCCAAGCCTAAACTCCACTTATAAAATGAGGTAAATATTTCAAAATGTCTAAATATATTTATAATTTAAAATTCAAATATTAGGGTAAGGTATATTTCCCTCCATCCTTTACAGGTGTATATTCTAGATAAAAGGTCAAAGTAGAAAATTTATCAAGAGTTCCTCTTGAATATGAAATTAAAATTCCTCAAAAATATAGCGAAGAGTTGTACTTGGAACCAGTAAATGGTAAAATCTAACCTAATGAACATATCTTTTTAGATTGCTCCTTCATTCCTTATAAAAAGAAGAGCTATAAGATAAAAATTCCTTTAATTGCTAAGGAAATAATGGATTATAGCTAAAATCTTATTGGATATCATTTACCAGGAAGTGGAGATCCTGAAAAACCTTTAAAAATGAGAGATCCTATGGAAGTAGCTTATAATTTTGAAATATTTGGTGCAGGTGGTGATGGTTCTTTGAGCATAACACCTGCTTAACTTTAATTTGATGTAGTGAAGGTTAATTTTAGAGATAAGAAATATGCTACTCTACATAATTACTCTAACGTTACTTTCTATATTGAACTCAAACTTCGTTCTGCTAAAATAGCTCAAGGTGAAGAGTAGGAAGAAGAAGAAGTAGATGATGGAGAAAATATGGAAGCTTTGGAGAAGAATTTCAGTTTGGATTTTAAATCAGGAATTATTGCAGCTAACTCTAAAGTTGATATTGGTATTATTTTCAACCCAACCTAAGTTGGTAATTATGATTTAATTATGGACGTAGTTGCTTCAGAGAAGAATCCTAAAGCTGAAGCAAAAGGTAGATCTACTAGTGCTACTAGAAGATTCATAACTTAAAAATGCTCATTGAAAATATAAGCTAAGGGTAGCTATCCTCTTTTAAAAATTGTTGATGTTAGAAATGATTCTATTTCTGTTGCTACTCTTTGGGAAAATTTCTAAATTAATAAAATAAATTCAGAACTTTAAAGCGAATTGAACGATGATGAAAAAGGTTATCTTAATATTGAGTAACTCAATTTTACTGAAGCTTAATAACTTTAAAAAAGAATTAAATAATATGAATGGAATTTCGGCTATCTTCCTGCTAAAAATGCAAACAAACCTCGTAAAATTGTCATTACAATTCAAAATGCAGGTGGTACTGATTTAGATTGGAACTTTAAGCTTCCATCTGATAACTAAGTAATTTTTTAAAAAAATAATGAAAAGTTTAATTAATTTTAATTAATAAAGATTGAAGTTGAACCCTGGGCTGATCCTGGTGAACCTGATGAAGAAGAAGCTTTTGAGAAAGCTATATTAGAAAGAAATATTTTCCAAATTTAGCCAAGGTAATTTAAAGAATATTTTTGCTCAAATAATAAAAAAAAATTAAAATATATTTAAAATTAGGAGTGGTACATTAAAGAAGGGTGAGCTTAAGGATGTAGAGCTTGTATATAATCCAAGTAATATAGATGAGAATGACTTACCTTTCAAGAGTAAAAAAAATAAAAAGGTTAGTGGTGAAAAGCATTAATTAAGAGTTGTTCTTTAAATATTAAATGGTAAACCACTTTAAATCAATCTCTAAGGTATGGCATTAGCTCCTTTAGAAGGCTTACTTGCAGTAAAAAAGAAAAATTACAAATTACCTGATACTCCTATTGGACTATTGATTCCAGTTAAATTCCCTATAGAAGTATTAAATGTTGGATCAAGTAAAATATCATATAAAGTAGAGATTGTAGAAAAAGATGAGTTTAACAATCCCATAGATTCTAAATTCAATATCTTCGATATTGAAAAGAACTAGGATACTCTCCTTCCTAATGAAAAATCCTATTTATATTGTCTATTCAAACCTTTAGAATCTAAAACTTATTATCATGAATTAAAAATTATTGTTTATGATTTTGTTAAAGTCAATCAAGAAATATCTCTCTTCATTGAAGGTACTGGATACTCTAGGAGATCTAATTTAAAATCTTTAACTTCAAAAGAAGAAATTCCTCGCTAGAGATCTTTTGTTTCAACAATTGGCTCTAAAGTATTCTTCTCAATTGAAGAAATCGATTTTGGTGAAATGAAACCAGGTAAAGCTGCTCACCGTTGTATCATCTTATACAATTTAAGTGAAACTTAAAAACTTAATTATGATTTTGGAACTTCTAGTTTTGCTTTATCCTCAAATAAGCCTGGCCTTATGTGGTAAAATATTTAACAAATTTGATAAAATATTTTTAAATCTAAATACTACCATCTACTTTTAAATATTAATATCCTCCAAAAAAATAATTTTTTTCAATATTAGAGCCTTTTGTAAAGAATATTTTTATAAATCATATTCCATATTTTTGGAAAGAATTATTAAGGCTCTAGCTTTTTTAAGAGCTGGTTCTTTATTAAATTTAATTTTATTCGTCTTTTAAAATGGCATCAATTTGTGAATGTAGATATTATATTTAATCTAATAATAATTAAACTTTAAAGAATATTTTAATTCAATTATCTTATAATAATAATATTTTTCAATTATTTTTGAATAATATTTAAATATTAATGTTTTTATTTAATTAGTGGTGATGAATGCACAATAGAACCAATGAATGGCACATTAGAACCTAATTCATTCATAGAACTTAAAGTCACTTTAGTAAGCTCTTTTGAACCTTCTGTTTATGAAGGCGAATTAGAGTGTACAATCTAATGGGATTAAGGTAATTTAGATTTTTATTAATGAATGACTTTTAATAAATATGAATTAATTTTTAATAAATTAGGTGATTAAAAGAATAAAACTATTTCATAATAGTCTTAATCAAGTAATTCAGGCGTTGAAAAGGAGACTCTTTTCTTGAGAGTTAAAAAAACTTCAGTATTAGATGTAATATTCTTATTAATTAATCATTTTATTATATTTTTACTTCTTCAACTTAATTATTGGCAGATAGACTATACATTTTTTCTAGATAAGAAAAAAATTTAAATATTTTCCACCAGAATTTATAATAATTATTCTTATTTAATTTATTTAAAAATTTATAGGTTGAATTGATCAATAGTTACAAGCATAAATCTTCCAAGGACACAACATCTAGTTCTAAGTAGCTCTCTGCAAAGGATCTCTTCCAAGGAAAGAATATTTAATATAAACATGCTTTTGAACTTATTATTGAAAAGGCAATAAATGAAATTTTAAATGAAACCTACACTGAAAATATAATTAGAAGAATAGATAACCAGCCAGTAGCTTTATATGCTAGCTTCAACGGAGAAGATCCTGCTGATATCACTAAGATTTAGACTGGATTAGAAAATGATTGGAAATAAAAGAAATTAACCTCTGAAGAATCAGAATAAGTCTATGAAGGCTTTATTGAAGAAGAAGAAGATCTTTCTGCAGCAAATGACTATAGATTCTTATTTTTACAAGATGAATTTGTTGATTTAGTAGATTTAATAATGGAAAATACATTCTTCAATATTATTCAAGAAACAACCAGAAAAGAATGCGATTTATTAAGAGTTGCTAAAACATTTGTTATGCCCATAGATAAGTGAGCAAGAATAATATAGGAATTATAGTTATAGTGTAAAATAAAGTAGAAGAAGAATTTTTAAATTAATTAAGAATTTATTAATTATTTTTGAAATATTTTAATAATTAGATAAATTCTAAATATTAAGTAACTTTCAATAGTAGAATGTATAATTATTTT
Organism: Tetrahymena borealis; assembly: GCA_000260095.1. Taxonomy (NCBI): domain Eukaryota; phylum Ciliophora; class Oligohymenophorea; order Hymenostomatida; family Tetrahymenidae; genus Tetrahymena; species Tetrahymena borealis. The sequence continues at coordinate 53,309 of JH651353.1, forward strand.
TTGGATTTATATAATTATATACTCATATAGTATCTTACTAATTCCTAAAATTTCTATCAATTCTTATATTTTACATAGCACTTTTATCACTCCAATTCTTTAAACTAATAGAATAAATAGATATTTTATTAAATATATATTAATCTTAATTAAAATCTTCCTAAACTTTTTAGAAATTCTCTTTTCATCTAATGATTAACATTTGTAAATCTTAATTAAAAACTGATTAATTAGGATAAATTATTCAAATCTATAGTAAATTTAATAAAAAGCTATCATGACCTTATTCTCTTCAAAAAAAACCTTTTTTTGGACAAAATATTATTTATATTAATATATATTTAATTCTATTCAATACCAAAGAATCCATTTAAAAGTAAACTATCAATTTGTAAAAATACAAGTAATTTTTATAGCAAGATGTATAAAAACACAAGTAATTCAACTATAAATTTATTTATTTGTTGGGTAATTAAATTATCAACTAATTTAAACAGAGAGAAATCAAATCATATATAATCCAAGGATTCCATAAGGAAAAATATCAGAGGAGAAGTCAGACAGACAATCTATATCTTTTTGGTATTGGAGAAAGATTTAGGAAAAAAGGTAATTTTTTGATCATGTTAAAAAAATTTTGTCAATCATTATTAGTTATAAACATTATAAGAAATTTTAATTAACAAATTGATTAAAAGTAAAAGCAAAAACAAATATTATTAGCAAATCAATAGGTGTAATAAACAACAAATTCGGAGTAGAAGATTTAAATACACAATAAAAATATGATTCTAAAACAACAAAGAAAGACAAGCTCTTTTGTCATATTAGTTGTTTTATTAATATCTATTTTTTAGGTAGCTCTCTGTTAAGATGAGCTTAATTTGATTTTAGAAAAAGAATAAATTGGTAAAATTGAAGAAGGTAACAAACAATTGAATTATATTCTGAAGTTAGACAAACCTCAAAGAGATGATTAATATTTAATTATCACAGCTTAAGGTACTTTTGAAGGAAGTGAACCTGATATTTACATTAATACTAAGGGCTTTGATACCTCTAACAAATCCAAAATTATTTGTAAATCTTATGGGTTTGCTCTTTGCTACGTAAAGAGCAATTAAATTGATCATGCAGATAAATTATTTGTCTCAGTCAAGTGTGAGAGCAAGTGTGAATACGAAATCAATGCCTTCCTTGAAGAAGTTAGCAGCCAAATTGATATGAGATTAAGTAAAATAATATATTAAATTATTATTTTTAAACTAAGAATCTATTAAAAAAGTATGAGAATTTCTATTCTACTATCAAATATCTATCAGGAAATATTTTTGAAAGATATGAAGATTAAATATAGAAAACTATTCTCTGTAAATTAAACTTCAAAAAATCTAAGATATTTTATTATGTGGATTTAGATTTCTTTTCAATAAATCCCAATCACAACATTTTTAAAAATTGATAAAAAGATATTTTTAGAATAATTTAATACTAATCTAATCTATGATCTTACTAACTTAATAATTTAAAAAAACCTGCCCAACTATTTTAGTTTGCTATAATTTTATTAAAATATAAAATAAATAATTAATCTATTTTAAATTTATTTACATAAAAACAAAGTAAAAATAGCAAACATCCTAACCTATTTTTTGAATTAATTCAACCATTACATTAATATTTATTTTCTTATTTTTTAATTAAGATGATATTACTTATGGAATATTTGAAGATTCAAAGGGTAACACAAAAGACAAGAAGATGATTTTAGAAAAAGTTGTTTAAATGAAGTTTGATAAATCTGATCTTCTTCCTGATGAAACTCTTGATAATCTTTTGATAGAATTTGAATTGATGAATCCTGTTGAGTAGTACACAACATTTAATGTTTATTTTAACTTTAATGACCAGATACCATCACGTTCTCGCTGTCATAGTTGGGGTTTGAATTGGGGTTCCGGTGCTGGTATGGGTGTGTTTGTCTAGAGTAAGAAATCCTAAAGCATTCCAGAGTCAGGTATTTATACCATGACTATAGAAGCTCATGAAGGTTCAATTATTGCAATTAGAGCTCATGGTTGGGGTGAAGTAAGATATATTAAACCTTATGAGCTGGTTGGTGGTTTTACTACAGCAAATGCTCCAGAAATGAAATTTTCATTAAATCTAAATAAATACTCCAAGAAGGATCTTATTATAGGTTTAGTTCCTTTCTAAGGTGATCCTAATCTTTATGCCGATTTTAGATCATTTAACTAGCTTGAGTCAGTAGAAAATAAAAATTATAAATGGGTTTCTGATGAATTATTAGATGACAGAGTAATCATAACTTCTAAAGAACTCATGAATAATGATACTATTAGTATTAAAGTAGCTTCTAGTGATAATTTCTCATTATTTACCCTTAGAGCTTATTATCCACTCGGAAAGACTCCATTGAGTAATAAGTTTATTCTTTAAAAATTTATTAAATTATATATCTTTTAAGCTACCCCTCCCTCTTCCAAACTATTAATAATTAAAATAGAATTGAAATTTAAAAGGAAGGAAGGGGAGGTATTTTTTAATAAAGTAATGATTTTTGAAATTACTAAATTTGAATTATTTTTACAAAAGATTTTGATTATCCTGAGTCTGGTAATTTAGATCCTGAAGAAATTGTTTCTTATTCTCTATCATTGTATGGTAATTAGTAAACAAATGTTACTTTAACACTCAAATTGAAAGAAGGTAATCCTGGTTTATTAATGAAAAAATGTAATGTTGACAAGAAAGATTAGTGTTAATTTACTGATGAAGACTACAAGAGTATGATTACTACAAAGTTTGAATCTGAATAGATTGTCTTTAAATTTTTGTCAAACCCTAATGAATGCTCTAATTATACATTTGAAGGTTTAAAGACTTGCTACTATTTAATAGGTGTAAGAAACCCTGATAAATAAATTAATGCAAGATACTCTTTATCAGCATCTAATGGTGTTACTCATACCATCCTTTAAGAAGAAGAAACTTATCATGAAGGTGTTGAATTTGGTAAAATCAACTATTACATGTTGAATCTTACTAAGTACTCTAATGTAACTTAAGTTTCATTTTAGCTATCCAATGTCTAGGGTTAAGTATCTATGTTTGCTTCTATGGATAACATTCGCCCAAATGTTAATGACAAAATGAAACAATCATTTTATCACTCACTCCATCTCTACACTGAGGAGTCTGGAGATCTCAATAAAGAAATTTATCTTGGTATATAAAGTGATTCTTCTTTCTCTTCTTATAATCTCCAAGTCAAGGTTATTGAAGAATCCAACTTCTCATTCTATGTTCTAGAAGTAAAACAATTATATTTAATTTTTAAAATTTTAATATTTAATCCAAATTAAACTAAAGGAAAATAATCCTATAGTCGTTACAGAAGATGCAAGCAAGGTGAAGAAAATACATTTCAAATTCAATGTTAGAAAATCATTTTCTTAGGATGTTAAGGTAAAAGTGTTGTTAGAACCTTTAAGTGGTTATTACGATATGAAAATAGGTTTAGATCCTTAAAACATTGATGAATTCGAATCTTCAAGTAATTAAATAGAATTCTCTACTAAATAAGTTTAATTTGAAAGATATGAATAGCCTATTTATGGTATAATTACTCCTAGAATGACTTGGCTTAATAATAAGATCCAGTTTAAGCTATCTTTTATTACTGGTTCAGTTGTTCACTAAACTTTAAATTTAGGCATTGTTAATCAAATAAGAGTTTCCTAAGAAGAGTAATATTTTAAGATTCCAATCTAATCAAAAGAGTAAGTTTTAATTTCTAAGAATGTATTGAACCAGTTCGGAGATTAAAGTGATGTCTCTGTTATCGTATCTTACGACTAGGCTAATATTAAACCAAAGAAAGGTGAATTAAATGTTATTGAGCTCCCCAATTTCATACCTTAAATCATATCTGAAGAGAATTTCAAGTTGCATTGTAAGAAAATTGATGAATTCACTGTAGATCAAAATAATTGTTTCCTTTTCATTACAGTTTCAGGTAAAAAAGAAGCCCTTGTTCTTATTTATGCTGAAATTAATTCAAATGCTCAATACATCTTCTCTGATTTCCCAAATATTATCTCTTTCAAACCTAATGTAGAGAAGAAATTATATTACCCTGATATTTTTAATAAACAGTTTAATTTATTTAAGACTGCTTCATTAAATGGAGATGAATTAATTATCTGTGCTAAAATATTTAATAATACTGCTGAAAAAAAGAACTGGAAATTCCCAGTTGGTTGCAAGCCTGGGGAGTATGATTTCAAATTTAACACTCAAGGGGATGAAAACTATTTGTAATTTTAACAATTTATTGAATTAAAAACAAATCAATTATTTTTTTTGACTTTGATTTAATGATTTCTTGTAAAACTTTTAAGGAAGTCAATTTAAATATTATTTTCTAATAATATTAAAAACATTAAAAATTTTAATAATATTTTAAAAATATTTTTATTCTCGAATTTAGAATTAATTATTGTAATTAAAAATTTCATTTTAATTAAAAATAAAAGTTATGAAATTAAAGATAATAATGGAGTATGTGATTTTGCTAAGAAAGAGTGTGGTCTATCCATTTATTTATTAGATTCTTCTTTTAGTATTTGGGGATAAACTGATTAGATTACTTTAACCTTATAATAATCTCATACAACCTTACATCCTAATTAAAGTATTATAGATACAATTCCTCCTAATGGATCTAGATTCTATTATATTGAATTAAGTGAACTAAAAGAAGAGAAATTCATCATAGCTGCTACTGAATATATTGATGAATCAATTGAGCTTAATCTTTATATTGATACTCAAAAAGTTTTTTCTACCAATAGAAATTTACCTTATATTACTTTTGACAAGTAATTTAGAGAAACTTTAAAGGAATCTTACAAGTTTAATGATAAGAGTTAATTCGGACTTGAAGTAAAATCAAGAATTAGAAGCAAAGAGACAAGATATTCTATCCTTTTAACAATTAGCTCAGATTAAGATAAAATAACAATGAATCGTATAAATATTGGAAAACCTTTGTAGATTCAATTGAAGGATGATAAAGAATATTAGTACTTTATTTTCAAGAATAAGGCCAAAGGAGAAAACTTCAAGATTGTTTTGTCTCAATAAACTCAAGGCTACACACTAACTACTGTAGATTATCTCGATCCAAAGTAGAATGAATAAGTTCCTCTTAAGAAGTATATCCAATCAACTTATGATAATGTTCTTTTAATTTAAGAAAGTAAAGATTCTTGCGAGAAGTAATGCTCTTACATAATTCAGTTGCACACAAATGAAAAGAATGGTGCCACTTTGTCATTATCAGTCTAAAGAGAAACAATTACTCTTTTAGAAAATATTTCCTCCTCAAACGAATTAAAGACTAATGAAAAAGTTACTTATAATTTCAACTCATTAGAGAAATCAGTTCTTACAATTGATGTATAAAGTGGAGAGATTTCTATAATTATCACAGATAGCTAAGGAAAATAAATAACTAAAAGAACTGCTGATAAACCTCTCTTATATACTTTTGAATTACCTGAACTTTAAAATATTAACGAATATTTTGCTGTCAGTTTAACTGCTATTGTAACTTAAAGTTTACATAACAATACAAAATTCTTCAATTTTTTGTTAATTTTCTAATTAGAATGATGCCAAAGTTAATATTAAATTTGTTAATGAGAACACATCCCCATAAATCACATTTGATCAGCCACTCAAAGACTAGAAGATACTTCCCTTACAAGCTAAAGCTTTTGCCATAGTAAATTTTTAAAATAAAAAATAAATTTAAAAACTAATCATTTACTCTTTTAAACTTTTTGAAAAGCAAACATCAGGAGATAAATTGATTAATATCTAATTACAATTCACTTATGAAGGAAAAATTTCAGAAAATGATGTCAATATTTTTGTAGAATAATTCGAATCAAATTCTAAATCAAAAAAGTTAGTTGGAAATTTAATTAGTTAATATTATGACCAAAATACAGGAATTTATATCCGTCATTTACAAATTTAGCCAACAATAGAAATGAATAAAATTTTAATGAAAATAAAGAATCATTAAACATCACCTATTAACAATTTAACCATTTACATTAGTTAGAACTTCACTCTTCTTGATTAAGCCAGATCTATGTTTTATTATTTTGATGGTGTCAACCAAGAATCTAATTTATATGGCATTATACTTCCTGAAAAGAATAGAAAAATCTTTATTGAAATTACTTGTTTAAAGGGTGACATACACGCAGAAGGTACTTACTCAAGAGATAGTGCATTAAATAACAACTTCTAATTTTCATTCTCTTAGGGTTATCGTTAGACTCTTAATGTTGATGTAAGCACTGGCAATTTCTATATAAAATTAAAAGGTTTAGAAGAGAACTCTCAAGGTTATATTAAATTTGTTTCTTTACCATTTAAGACAACATTACCCACTACTCTTTATCGCAAACCAGTTAAAGATGTTCCTATTATTACTGGTGTAAAGAGTCTCGAAAAATAGAATGAATATTCTGAAATAAACTTTTAATTTGAACCCCTTGACTGCTCTCACTTAAAAGATCTAAATGGCTTTGAAGTGAAAAATCTCCAATATACCATGATAATTACCAAAGATAAGTAGGTTATTTATGGAACTGACTTCTTATTCTCTTAAATTCCAGGCGATTTAAGTGCTATTCAATAATAAATTTAGATCTTTTAAAGCTCTTAGAAAGGAAGCGAAGGAGTTCCTTCATTATTTTTCTCTTTTAAAGAATCCTCTGAATGTTATAAAACCTGCGGTTAGTGCAAAGTTAAGGAAATTTCTATTCCTCTAGATAATTAAACTTTCAGCAAATATTTAGAAGATAGTACTCCTATAGTTATTGTTCGTGCTACTATTAATTGGTAACATTCTAGTGATAATACTTCATTCAGTTAGAATATTTACTATAATGAGTTTATTTTAGATAAGGAGGTAGTCCTCCCACCTATATCGAGCGAAAGTTCAGGAGGATTATCAACATTTACAATTGTTTTTATTGTTCTTAGTACTGTAGTTCTTATCTCATTATTGGTTTTCTACTTTAAAAAGTACAAACAAACAGAGAAGAGATTAAACTTTGAACTAACTGATGTTCGTAATATAGCAAACTTTAGCACTTCTAATCAACCAATTGGTACTTAGGTAATGAAACATATTCCACTTGATGAAGAAATTTAGGAATAATGAATTAAAAATATTTAGTAAAATAATTCATATTAAACCTAATACTTTTATAAGATTTTAAATATTTTATTTTTTTAATATTTTGTTTACTTTATGTTAAAAATAAATAAATGATTTATCTGTTTGTAGAAAAAAATATTTCTTGATAATTATTAAACTTATTTAACAAAATAAAAAATTAACATTGATATTTGTATCAATACTCCAAATGTCTCTTGAAATTAAATTAAATTACTAAATAAAAGAGTTACAGTTATTAATCTTAGGATATTTAATTTCTTTCAAACTTTTTATTTCCGACCTCAACAAAAAGAAGAAGTTAAAATATGAATTAAATTTAAATTTTTTCGAAAAAACTATTTTATAGAGCTGTCAATTTCTATTTCCATTATAATTAACCAAATAGGAAGATAATAATTTTTTGAGATTATTTTATATTTGGCAGATTTTTGTTTATCATAAATTAATTATTTCCAATAAAATATAAAATTGAAAATTACTTAAATAATTGAAAATTGTTTGGAAAATAAGAGGTTACTTTAGACAAAACAACTATATTAACGAAAATACAATTTATGTTAGTTATAAATTAATTAATTTACTTGCTAAGATTTATTGAATTATCATTTTTTCATTGTAAATCCATATTTATATTAGAGTATAAATAACCTTAACTTACTTATTCTCATAAATCATACTTTTAAGATAAAGTATATGCGTTATATACTTAAATAATAATATAATTTATATTATTCTTATCTATAGTCTATATATAACTTGATCTCTTATAGATGTTAATCTATTTAAATAATAATCTTTGAATTAAATAATTAATAGTAAAAAAATAAAATAATAATAAATAATAAAAACATATTTTCCTTTGATATGAATAATTCAATAGTAATTTTCTTACTTTACTCATTTATAATCCAAGTAATTTATTGTGAAGAATCTAGCAAAATCTCAAAACACTAGTTTTCAAGCTTTAAACTTATTACAAAAGAAGAAGTTTAGTAAATTAAAAACAATGCTGATGATCTTTAAAATCATATGGATTTATGCTAGAGAATAGTAAGTTAATATGAAGCTTATGTAGAAGAATAAATAATGCTGGATAAACATTTTGTTGTACCTACTAAAGACATAATTTTATTGACCTCCATAAAAGATACCATTCAATCAGAAAGAAATGAATTTAATAGTATATATACAGATATGAAACAGTATATTGTTTAATTGAAAGAAGAAATAGACAAATAGCCTCGATTAAATGTTATCAAAAAAGATAAATTCTTACTAGAAAGAACAATTAGAATTTAAAAACGAAATAACGTGAATACTAAAGAGTGGGAAGAATAACTAGAGTTATGTAATAGCTATTACGATTATGTAACAAATTTAAACCTTAGCCTAGATATAAGTGAAAAGTATTTTTCTGGTTGATAGTGCTTCTTTATATTTTAGATAACATATATTAGAGAATCCTTAAAATTTCTTAAAGTTATAAAAACTATTATTACAATTTGGATTTATTTTCTCTTAATTTATAAAAGAGTTTTGTTTGAAAAATTTAATTTTAAATATTCTTTATTAAATGATAAAAATTTAACTTTCATTATTTTATTGAGATTATTTAAAAATTATTTTTACTTTATTAATTTCATAGATCTATTTCGTATTAAAATATATTGGTAAATTAATCAATATGTTAGATAAATCTAATAAATTTTATTTCATTAAAGAAATATTCCAAGTTTTAAATTCATTTTTCTTATTAATAAATTAATGTAAATCCTAAATAAATAAGGTATCACTAACTTGAGATTTTTGAAGGGAATCTATGTTGGTATCGTAAATCTAAATAAAATGAAAATATAAATAAAAGAAAAATATTTAAAAATAATGAATTACATTAATTTAATAGAAGAAAATGAGAGTTTATAATAGTTAACTTCAATTTTGTTTTTTTTAAACTAGATATCAAATAGTAGCTATTGATTGAAATTCGAAATTAAAAATACTCATAAGAAGACTATTGATAAAGAAAAAGCAATTTTGTTTTTTTAAAGTGAACTTTAAAATTTTTTATTATTTTTTCAATATTACTAATTTATTTAATCTTCTTAATAACTCCTAATATGATTTTCAATTAAATGAATAGGAAGGCATTGATGAATAATATGTGTATCACAGAAATAAAATACTTCTATATTCTACTTACTTTTATTTGCTTAGTTATCTAAAAAATAAATATTTGATATTCTCTAACTTTTTATACGATATACAAGTACTTCCTATGTATTAATAGATTGGTTGGAAATATTTTAATTGTAGATTTGTTAATTTCAAGTAAAATAAGATATCGGTTTTTATCTAATTATTTTTATCTTTAGTAATGAATAGATATTAATTATGGAATAATAGACATTCCAATAAAAGGTTCAATAATAATAATAATAATAATAATAATAATAATAATAATAATAATAGGAAATAATAATTACATTAATGAAAAAGTAATAGATCAAAAATTTTTTAAGATAGATATTATATTTTTTATCCTATTAAATCTGAGTTTAAGATGCTTGAACAAATAAAAGTTATTTGAATATTTGTCAATCAGAATTTTAATAAAAACTCCAGAATCTATCAAGCTATTTTATAAAAATAGATTGACTATTAAATTTTGTAATCACTAAATGTATTTGATTTTAAATAGAGGTGATAATAATTAATTTAATAAATCAATAGCCAATTAAAATAATCAAAATATCATTCTTAGCAAAATATTAGCAAAATAGAATAAGTTAAAAAGTCCAGTTTATATAATAAGAGATGGGAAAGAAAGATAAGCTATAATAAGTATCATTTTTAATGGAGAAACTATATTAGATAGACAAAGATTTAGGTGGAAATTCTAAATCAAGTAACTTAACATTATTTGTATAGAGATTCTAATGATTTTTTAAAAATTATTTTGTTAGAGGAGAAAGCAAAGGGTACAGAGGGAGAATTCGAAAATCTTTTTACAGATTGTAGTGATAGAATGATGAAAATTAGAGGAAATCAAAAAACCCTTGATAAAAGATTTGAAAAAAATGGGCGTGATAAAGATGTTATTACATAAGAACATATTATTCGCAATGACTTATATGATTGCTAAAAATTAGTCACTGAGATGGATAAAGTTTTAACAAAATAAGCAAAGAATAAGGTAAATTTCAAAATTATATTTTATTGATGAAATATTAAAATATTTCATTTAAATCAATAGAATACAAATAAGCAAGAATTAGAAATGAGAAATAGAAAGTATAACAATCTAAAAAATATTCTATATAAGATGATGAAAGAAAGTGGAATAAATCCCCCAGAAGATCCTAGCGAATTTGAAGATAGCAGAAGTGCTATACCAACACTAGATTAATAAAAATAGAGTAAATTATTAGAATTATAAAAATTTATAAATAAATTTGCCTATTTTAAAGATGTACTTGGCCAAGCTGGAGGAAGAAGAGATGTAAGATATGAAACAGACGAAAAAGAATAGAAAGCACTTAAAGATATCGAAATAAGAGATAAATAATAGGATGAAATTTTAGATAATATTTATGATCTAGTAGGAACTCTAGATGGTAAAGTCAAAGATATGGGAGCTGTAAAATATTATTTTTTTCTATTTACATTTATAATATTTTCCCCCCCTAAAATTATATAAAAACAATAGAAATAAGATTAAATCTAAGTTTAAGTACACTAAGTAACCAAGAAAGTTGATGAAACTAATCTAATATTGGATACTTAAAACAGAAGACTAAAAGTTTTAATCACTAAGGTAATATTCATAAAATAATAGAAAATTAATTATTAATTGGAATTATTATTACTAAATTATAGTATAGAGCACCAAGTAAATTTTGCTTAGATATAACTTTGCTTCTTTTCATTATAGGGTTAATTGGTATAGGCTGGACTATGCTTAAATGAATTTAGAACGAAATTAAATATTACATTAAACAGCATAACAATAACAAATAAAAATAGATTTTCTGGCAATAAAAAAACAAACAAACTATCAATAATCTATACTTTAACTAAACAATACTTCTTAAATTATTTTAATATAGTCATTTTATTTATAATTAATTATCTCTTCATATATTTATCAATGTTTTTAAACAATTATTCAATCATAGTCCTTAAAGATATCTCTATAGATCAATTTTAATGATTATTAATGATTTTTGATAATAATAAATGAATTTCTAATTTTCTATCAAGTTATTGAAAATATTTTTAAAAATAAATATTATTTTGGAATATTAAACTGTAAATCATCATTTAATTAGCAACAGTATTGCAATCTAAAATTTTTGAGGGACTTTGTGTATTTTTCTAAATATTTTCTATGATCTAATTTTAATTAAATAAGCGTTGATTAGTGAAAATTTAAGTATCTAATTAGAAAAAGATCTACGAAATAAAAATAAATAAAAATAATTAAAAGAATAATCTAATTTATCAAATGTTTATTGATTTATTTTAAAGTTTTTTACTATTTATTTGTATAAAATTTATATAAGTAAATTTGTAGTAAAAAATTATAATTTCCTATTTTAAATAGATAAAAGCTCTTATTGTTAAAATTTTAAAAATACCTATTTGACTTTAAATATAACTCTTTTTGAAAAAGATTAATAATAAAAAGTAAATACAAGCAGAAATTAATCTTTTTAAAGGATTATTCCGAGCTAGTGATCCTTCTTAAGATTATTAAGAACTATTAACTTTTCTGAAAATATTTTTTATTAAATGAAATTCTGAGCAGTTAGAAGAAATTTTCTAAACAGATGATATTTAATATTTATGAAAGGATTTATTTATTAAATGATAAAAAACAAAATAAAAATTCATGACTATTAAAACATAATTCCTCATCAATTCATTGCAATGTGTATGAGAATTTTGCATTTACATTCATTGTAATAATGAAATGAAATCATAATATATCTTATTTATTTAGAGATAATTGTATTAGTGTTAAAGGATTTATTTTTATTTTATTAATTATTTCAGTATTTATATCAGAAGTTTTATGTGTTTTATATGTTTTAAATATTTTAAGATTTGTTTATTTATTTATTTTATTATTTTATTTAATTGTTTTTTATTTATTTTATTTTTAGTGCAGGATAACTTTCATCATCATCATCTTTAATATCTATCTATCAATTTATCAATCTATCTATCAATTTGGAAAAGAAAATTTGTTTTTTAATATAAATATTTTCATTTATTCTATATAAAAAGAGTGGAGAGAGAATTGGAGTAGAGAAATAGCACAAATCAGGAGAAAGCATATTTTTTGGAGATTTTTAGGTTTAAGCAAAATGTCAGTTAAATGATTGGGGAAGTAAATCTATGATGCGAAGTGATATATCGGACGGCAATGATATAAACACTCTTTTAAAAACTTTCCTAAGAATCCTACATGTTAAAACTATCTACTTAATCACAAATAACTTTTATTCAAACCATCTAATCTCCAATAATTCAACATTCTTCATCTTTACAGTATATCTTCTGCTCCTATGAGTTCTTTATTTATTTTTTCATTTCATTTTTCTTGTTTATTATTGATCTTTGTTTTAGCTATCAATTATTAATTAAAGAATTATATCTTAGTCTTTCATCAATAATAAAGTATTTAAATTTCAAATATTAATTAAGAAATATCTTCTTAAAAGTAATAAAATATAAGAAATTAATTATCTCTAACAGAAAAAATAATCTTCATTCAAAAAAATCAAAAAATTAATGATATTTGATTTTCATATTCTTTATTTTATTCATTAAATTGCAACCAACATTCTTCTCATTTTACTTTGAGAATATTAACTTAGAATTGTTTTAAAAAGAATTATTCTAATATATTTTTAAATCTCTTTTAAAATGAGAACTAATAAAACCTATTTTAATGATTTAATTAATTTTAGCTATGGTTTTTATAGATTACAAGAAATCTATTTTTTTCACTTCATATTAAAATGATAATTTTAGTTAATTCTTATAATTGTTTTAAAATGAGACCAAAGAAATTTAAATGTATTTAGAATTATTTATAAATTTACATACTTAAATATTCCTTTAGCTTAAAGTTGAAGAATCTTTAAATTTAATGTTAAAAGCATACAATAAAATGAAGAAAATAAAAGTAAATATAAGAAAAAAAAACAGCTAATTACATATTGGTTATAAATTTTGAATAATTTATTAAATTATGGATAAAATGCATTAACTTTAGTAAAAAAATATTAATCAAGATAATTTTTTTAAAAGTTTATTATTTCAATATTATTTATTTGTTTCTCTTTGGTTTTTATTTATATTTACTTTTTCATAATTTTTTTATTTATTTGTTTATTTATTTGTTTATTTATGTATTAATATTTTTATTTATTTTATTTATTTATTTTTATATTTTAATTCAAAATTTCTAATAGGCTATGCTCATGCTCGAGATCGACATTTTAGGATAGTAGCTAATTCATTTTAATAGTATTAATTAATAGGTTTTTATAGTATTAGTTGGAATAGAGAGAGTATATTTTGATTTACCCTACTATTTCTTTCAATAGATTTTTTAGCATTTTATCAGTTTTGTAATTAATGATGAGTATACAGTTTAAAACAATAATTTTATGAACCGCTTTTGATAAGTGGAGCTTTATCAATGCGAAAATTATCGTTTTATGCAAGTGGTGCACTAGTTGATGTTAAAATCGGGAATCTAAATTAAAAAACTTTCTGCATACTTATTACATTCTTTTCTGAAAAATTGCTTTACTTTTTTTATTTCTTTTTTTTTTCACATTAAACATTATTTATTATTTTATAAATTATCAATTTTTTCCTCTTAATAATTAATCTTAAAAACTACTTGGGAATAAATTAATTGAAAAAATTCGAAATTTGAAATTAGAGGGAAATTCAATTTTGATTATGGATAGAGGTATTTTTTGTTATAAAAATTAATTAAAAGAAAAATTGATAAAAAATAAAAAAATAAGTAAGAGAGTAGAGGATAAAACTTTCCATAAATCAATTAATAACTTTGAATCCATAAAAAATGTATTTTACACTTAATCTGGTAAACTCGACATGCTCCTAAGTTTTTAAACATCCTAAAAGTTATGGATCAAACGCATTTTTTGAAGGAAAGGACCTTAAAATCACAACTGAAGGCTGAATTGTTGAAAAGGAAATACATAAGAAAGTGAGGTTATTAGTTTTTAAGGCAATTTTTCATCCCGGAAAATAAAAAAATTCGTTCTAATAAATCGCATCTCGAATAACCTCATGCCCATCTTTAACCTAATAATTCAGCTTAAAACCTAAAACGTGATGATTGATTAAAATAATCTTCATCCACTTCTTCCACATATATAAAAATATTTTTTAAAAGATAGATTGCAAAGACAAAGACTCAAAAAAAAGAAAGAAAAAAATTGAAAAAATAAAAAATTTATGAAAGATATTTAAAGAATAAAAAATAACTAGATATTAAAAACAAGAAAAACTAAGAGCAAACAAAGAATCTATTATACCAAAGAGATTAAATACAAAAATGAATAATGATAGAATAAAAATTCACACTTAATTAAAACTAAAGGCAAGAATAAATAAAAAATAAAATATTAAAGAAATAACAAATAAATAAATAAAAGCTAACAAAAATTTGAATTCTTAACTATTACATCTATTATCAACTACGCTTCTATTTTCGGCGGCATTTAAACTTTTGAATTTATTCATCAATTTTAATCCTATTTTTATCTAAACGAAAAATTATTTAAATTAAATTCTTTGTCAAAGGAATATAATAACCTATGTTTTTAATTAAAAAGCGAAAGATAATTAATTTTTGAGGTAAAATTGTATTGAAAAGATATTATCTTCTGAAAATGATACGAAAATATGAATAAGTGCAAATACTTGAATAAAATTTTAAGGAAATTTATTATATTTTAATGAAATGAAAAATTCTATTTTAAGTTAAGTTTTAGTGATTTTTAAATCTATACGTGCTTTTAATTATACTTTAATTATTAACCTAATCAGAATTTTCTAGATCCTCCTAAATTGTTATTAAGTTTTTATGAGGAAGTAGCATTTATTTATTCATCACTTACAGGATCGGGAAGAGGACCTAAAGATTCAGGAGTAATTTCCTTTAGTAATAAAATAGCGATAAATAAATAATATTTTAAAATAAATTAAAATGATGAATATTAATTGTAGTAATTGCAATAAAAAATAAGTATTTTTAAATGATAATATATTACTCTTGCATCAATGAAGAAATCGTTGTAATCTCTAAAGAGAGTATATGTTCCATATAAGAATCCAATAATAAGAAAATTAACTGTATATTGGTGCACTTTATTGGCAGTTTTAAAACCTTTCTCTTCTACTCTTGTTAAAAGCTTATCTAACTTAGACCAGAAACTCATCCTATTTTATATTTATAAATTTTTTTTTGCTTTTCTTTTAGTTAATTTCTTGTATGAATTCTTTCTCTTTTAAACTATTTTTCCTATTATGATTGCTGTGTAATTTAAGAATTTTTCAATTGTTTAATCAATATTGCCTTTATAAAGGCTTCAATAGAAAAATTAATTAAAATATTAAATTTTAAGATACTATAAAAATTATAAAGAATAGGTTAAATAGAATAACATTTTTTTATACTGATGAAATATTTAAATTTTATTAAATACAAATTATAAGACTATACTGTTTGCTTACTTTAATATAATTTACAGGGAATCATAACAATCTAAAATGTAATCCAAAATTAAATAAGAAAATTAAAAAGGTAAGTAATTTAATAAATCTTATTATTTAAAATTTTAATAAATTTCCATTACAGCATTATAGGATATCATTAGTTAAAAATAATTTTTCATAATTCTTCCTATTATCTTTATTAAGGTTAATAAATAATTCTCAACTTAAAGTCTTTTTTTATTTATTTTTATACTTCTCTCTTTACTTAAAACTAATTTAGTAGCTTTTTAAGCTATTCCAGGATTTGTATAATGGAAATCTTCTATTTCTTCAATTCCACTTTGACGAGTTTAAACTATTTACTTAATAAAAATATTTGTTTTAATTATATTATTTTTAAGTTAAACCTTCATATTAACTAGAATTCTATTTATTAATTTTTAGGAATGTATCAACATTTTTTTTTATGTTAACTATTACTTAGATCTATTGTTAAAATTTAAGAACCTTGGTAGTTCTAGCACTCATTAATGACTGTTAAAAATACTATAGAATGATTTAATTAGTTTTCTCATAGGCATAAAATGATATCTTTATTATTGATTTTAGTTTTTTAGTTATTAGAAACTTTAAATTAAACAATTCCATTTATTCTGATTTAACGACTAAAAGCTGTATTCATTAGCCTAGAATAATAGAGAATGAAGAGTATCATATTATTAAACTCGCTAGATGGATCTTCAAAACCAATAGTATCCAAAATAAAGCTCTTTCTCCAGATCACTCTTCAATATTTAGGCTTGATATTATGTAAATTTGTTAGTACAGGGTAATAGATCATTTCTAATTTTTATTTTTTAACTATTAGTAAGAGTAAAAAATAAAATTTTATTTTATACTTGATTGTTTTATTTATATTTTGGTAATATTGGTTAATTTAAAATAATTATTTATAATATGAAATATCTAAAATTAATAAACTTTAATATTAAATTTAAGTTTAATTTATTTAAATTGGTTTGGAAATATAAAACTAGAAAAGTAATTTGAAATAAAATATGAAATTGAATAATATCTCACAAGTAAATATTTTTCATAGAAGAATATGTTTAAAAATTATTTTATTTTCATATTAAAAGCAAATCGAGCAAAACTATTTTAAAGATAATAAAACTTTAGATTTTAAGTAATTATTATTATGTTTTTACAATTTCAAAAATTTTTTTATTTTTACTTTTTGTTTTCTAATATCTTTAAATATTAAAGGTCATATCGAATTGGAGATAAGGGTGCTTGTGATTTAGGATTAGCATTAGGAAAATGTATACAACTTAATATATTAACTCTCAACTTATAGTAAATTTATATTAATTTTTTTTCTATCAATTTTCATAAGTTATTTGTACTGCTTGCATTGATATTTGTTAAATGAGTGTTAAAATTTAATAGGGATAATAGTATTGGACCTAAAGGTGCCTGCAGTTTATTATCTGAATTAAAAAATTGTTAATAGCTTGTTACTTTAACTCTTAATTTACAGTAAAATTAGTTATTAGATTTACTATCTTTTTTTATTTTTTCAATTTTCACTAAAATATTTGAACAAAAAAGCATGAATAATATTGGAGACTAGGGAATTAGTAGTTTAGGATCTGGATTAGGAAACTGCACAAAACTTTCTACTTTAATTCTTTATTTAAGGTAAAAATTTAAATTATATTTTTCTTCATTTGATTAAATTCAAATTTAATGTCTTTATCTTTAATTTTTAGTTGAAAATTTTTTTTATGAAAGTAAAAATAGTATTGAAAATTAGGGTACTTGCGATTTAGGAACTAGAATAAAGAATTTATCTTATCTTAATAATTTAACTCTTTGTTTAAGGTTCATTTTTTTCTTTTCATTTTCTTTCAATTTTTATTTAAAATTATTCTCTATTTTTATTAAACTATCGTTATCATAGTATGAATAAGATTGGAGATGATGGTGTTAGAGGTTTAGTAATAGAATTAAGAAATTGTTCAAAACTTACTACTGTAACCCTTGATTTGAGGTATTTATTTTATTTTTTATTATTACATAAATTCATTTTATGAGATTTTTTATTATATCATTATAAATAGGTAAAACATGATTGGAATTTAGGGTGCTTGTAGTTTAGGGTCTCTTTTAGGAAATTGCTAATAAATTACAACACTAACAATTTTGTTGAGGTGCAACTTTAAATTATTTTAGTCATACTTTTTATACTTAAACTTCAAATTTATTCTCTTTTGTAGATTTTATTACTTAAGAATTTAATAAAAAGGGAAAATAATATTGGGCCTTAGGGTGCTTGTGGTTTAGGATCTGGATTAGGAAATATCAATTCACTTACTATTTTAACTCTTAACTTAGAGTAAATTTTATAAAGTTTTATATGTTTTTTAGTTAACTTAATCTAGTATATTGATTGAATTAAAATTTAAATACAAAAGGTAAAATAACATCGGAGATAACGGTATTTGTGGTTTAGCATCTGGATTAAGAAATAACTAACAACTAACTACTTTGTCAATCGACTTAATGTAGCATTGAAATTATATTTTTTACTATTTTTATTTGAATTTTAGTCCACTATTTTTTTATATTTTTTAATCTGAACTTAAAAAGGGGAAATGATATAGAAGATTAGGGTGCCTGTGATTTAGGATTTTAATTAGGACATTTTTCATAGCTTAATACGTTATCTCTTAATTTGAGGTACAAATAATCCTTTATTATAATTTCTTTTATTATTTTAACACACATATTTTTTTACTTTTTTTACTTAAAACTTCAATAATAAAGTGATAATTGTATTGCAGACAAAGGAGCTTGTGGTTTTGGGTCTGGAATTGGAATTTGTCCAAAACTTACTGAGTTAACTTTGTATATAAAGTATAATATTTTATTTATCATATTTTTCATTTCAAGATAATTTTCTTTTTTTGAAGTATTTTTCATATATTTTTTTTAAAAAGTGAGAATGAAATTGAAGATTAAGGATCTTGCGATTTAGGACATGGGTTAGGATCTTGCCCAAAACTTGCTAAATTAACTCTCTATTTACGGTAACTTTTTAAACATTTAATTTTCTTACAAATTTCTTACTTAATTATTTACTTTATATTTTTGTTAAATCTTTTAAATAAAAAGATCAAATAGTATCGGATAGTATGGAAGTAGTAGCTTAGTATCTGGATTAAGAAATTGTTAATATCTTACTACTTTAATCCTCAATTTATAGTAAACTCTTGCCATATTTATGTTTTTCTTTTTTTAAAAAAAGTTAATCATATTTTCCCTTTTTTCATTTAAAAAAAGTGATAATGTTGAAGACTAGAATTTTAGCGATTTAGGATTCATGTTTACAAGTTTCTCATAACTTACTTCATTAGTTCTTTATTTAGAGTAAAATTATATTACCTACATATTATATTTAATACCAAAATTTATTCTCAATTTTTTGTTCTTTTTAAACTAAATTTAATATTTTAAAATAATGATTGATAAAGAACTTAAAATGAAAAAAGCCTTAAATCAAAATTATGGAAAATCCTAAGATTAGTGAAAATTGATCACATTTAATGGTATAAATAAACTTATATTTGAACTAACTTTAAAATTTATTTTATTTTTAGATTAAAGAAGTTTATTAATCAAATTTGTATAGAAGATCTTTTAATGGAGAGGAAAATTAATAAATGAAATTTCTAATAAATCAGAATACCAAATTAAAATTAAATATATATATATAGTCAATTTGAATGTATAATTATGTATTTTATTTAAAATATTTAATTTCAAAATTATTTATTGGATTCTAATAGTTTCTAACCTAATATAATTAATAATAGATGTAGGATTTATAAATAAATTGACAGTATAAATTTAATCAATATTTGTGTTTAGAAATAGTTAATGAATAAATAAATGTTGGAATTAAGATGATTATGTTGATGTTTATTAAAAATAAATGCTCTATTTAAAAAAATTTACATCTTAATAAGAAAGATAATTTCATAATCTTTGAAGGAAAGGGAGAATATGAATTATAAATATATATTTACTTAATCCAAACAAAAGTAAATTTATATAGCAATTATTTCATTAAAAAATCTCTAAATGTAAGAGTCTATTAGCTTGTAATAAAATTAATACAGATTATAAGAAAATTGAATTTCAATTTTTGATATAGAGGGAATTAAATTTATTAAGAATAAATAAATTGAATAAGCACATTGGCTTAATAAATAAATGATAAATGATATTAAAATAATTTCAAATGATATTTTATAATAAGAAATTGAAAGGTATTATTTATCTTTTTATGTAAATCTTTATAAATAATAAATAATCATTTTTTCATTTGTGTTATTTAATATAAAGTTTTTAATTAACATCTCAAGGTTACAATAAAAAAATATTACTATTAGAATAGATAATAATAATGTCAACAAATTTCTAATTATTTTTCTGAGTTGATAAACTTAAAAAGGAAAAATTAAATAAGGTAAAATAAGCTTAGAGTTTTCTTCTTCCCTTTTTAGGTAGATTTGCTTTAATAATAATAGAAATGGAATTCATTTAGTGACGATTATTTTACAAATAAATGAAAGTATGATTAATTAATAACTTATAAAATGATTTAATTAGCTATCAAATAAATATTAGATATTTTTTTGTTTAATGTGCACCAAATAATTCTGTGAAAGTACCATTAATCAAATATTACATCATTAAAAAAATAATACTTTAGTAATTTGGGAACTTTAATTTTCAATTGAAGAGTAAGTCATAACAAAAAATACCATAAAAAGATAAATGTTTACACTACCATACAATATGTTAGAACGAAGTAAAATCCGCAATAATAAACTACCTGCTTAAATAAAAATTAATCATTATTAATCTAGAAAAATGGTTTAAAAATTAAATAACGTTTCTATTTTTAAATTAAAAGAATATGGTTAAGTTCGCTTACAAATTTCTAATTAGATTATACAAAAGTAATCTATCTTTTATGATAGAAATTGGTAAATTAATATTTTTAATGGAGAATGTAAATTAGTAAGTATTAGAAAAAAAATGAATTAAATCGCAAAACTCAATTTAAATAAAGATATGGGATAGATAAATAATGAAAAATAAACTATGGGTGAGATTTGGTAAAGTAAATGAAGGAGGTGGATATTCAATTTATTAATTAATAAATAAATGATTTATAAACTAGTTTACTTACTTAATTTATAAATAATCTTTGCACATAAAATCTTCTTATTATAAATAATTATAATTGCAAACAAATATTTCATGTAGACAGAATCAATTGGTACCAAAATTGAGTGGATTATAAACTAAATGAAAAGAGTGAGTGTTTTTGATCGGTGTTTATGATTAGAAATATAATTAAAGAGTGAAAAGTTGTCATCAATAATTAATTAGCTCAAACAATTTATACTCTTAAATTAATAATATAAGTAATAAAGACAATCAGAAAAATAATAATCTAATTAAAAAACTAGTAAACTTATAAAGAAATACTATTTAACCAAATAGACCAGAATAATGGCTTTATTTTTTACAATTGAGGATATTCTACCATAGGAAATTGAAGATGTAAGATATATACTATCAAACTTTGAACTCATAAATTAATGATCTTTTAAATTTACAGGCAAAAAATTTTAAGGGTTATCTGAAGAAGAAATCCCCAAACTTCTTAGGAGGGTGGCAAAAGAGGTAATGATTTGATTGGTTGATGTCTTATCCTATTGATAATAGAAAATTAAATGAATTAAATTATTCAAATTAGTTAGATAAAAGAGTTTATTATAGCGTAATTTTAAATAAATAAAGATTTTTTGTGATAGCAGCGAATGGAGAAAAGAGTTACTCACTAGCATACTTTGAAAATGATGTAAAAATAGTTCAATGTTTTACCCTTATTGCAGATTTATTATGAAAGATACCTTAGTAGTTAATGAAATTGAAGAAATATTTTATAGGTATTAATCGAAATTTGCAAATAAAAGGATGGATAAAAAAAAGAAAACAATTTCTTTACTCCTTTTTTAATAATAACAGAAAGATCCTAAACCTAAGGGGCATATAGATATATCAAAGATTTAAGATATCCATTATGATGGAGATCGTATATTTAGCATTATCTATCCCGAAAGAAACTTTGATTTGAAGCCAAAGACAAGCTAATTGCGTGCATAATGGTCAAGAAATTTAATGATCATAAAAAAATGGTTATTGAAAAAGTATCCTTAAATGTAAGCACCCTTGTAGCCACTAACAAATAGTTTTAGAAGTAGCATAGCATCACCCAGAAAGAGTTGGAAGACATTCTCTGAGAGGTCACTATCATCTATCTGCATTTAAAAGGACAGTAATAATAACAGCAAATAATTTTAATTTAAGAAACATTTAGCATATATCTGTAGCTAAAATGAATATAATATTTTGAATTAATCAACCTAGATGAAGTATTGTTCATTAATTTTCTAGTTACATTAAGATTTGTTATGTAAAATATGTAAAAACCCAATTATAAAGCGTTACTATTATCTCATAAATAGTTCTCGTAAAGGCTAATTAAATAAAAGAAAATATTAAAATATAAGGGAATAAGAAAAGTATTTAAATAATAATATTATTGGACTAGTTAAATAAAATAGAATTTTTCTAAAGCAAAAAAAATTATTTAAAATAAATTCTTAGATTGTATTAATTATTATTATCAAATCTATTTTAATAGTTCTATTAAAAATTTCTCACAATTTAATTTATTTTACTAATCAAAATAAAGAAATCTCAAATATTGACTCAAATAACTCTGGGTCAGAATCTAAAAGCCCCGATTCAGCAAGAATGGGAAGCAAATCCAACTTAGATTTTGAAATAGATAATAATTACCTTATGTAGAAATCTGGTTTAACTGATCATATTGATGTAGAATCTCCAAAATATCAAAATAGAATCCTCTGTGGATTTTTGTAAAAGCGTTCTCGTGGTAAAGTTAAATATTTTATGAAGAGGTGGTTCATATTGATATCAGCAAAACCTCTCACTACAGAATACTTTGATGAGGAGATCCTCCAAGAAACTGACTTGTAAGAAATAATTAAATTAAAAGTTATCTTTAAAACTCTAACAGCTTTATGAAAAGCACAGAATATTAATCAAAATAAAATTAAATTTAAATCTTTAATATTCTTCATTTTTAAATCGATAGACCACCTTGGATGGAACTTGATACTCTCTATTAATTTACAATTGAAAGTAAAGAAAACTTAGGAAAGCCAAAGAAAGGATTAAAAATGGATTAATGTATTGAAATTTTTGACAAAGATATGAGTTAATCTAAAGAAAAGGGCTTTACATTTTCAATTAATATGGGGGATAGATTGTATCATTTAATGGCTGATGCTGAAATAGAAAGAAGATCCTGGGTTGCTAAACTTAGAATATCTCTTAAAACAACAAAGGAGCTGACAAAGGGAAATGTAATATTAATAATTTGTTGATTATTTTTAAGAACCAAGGATATGGGATAAATTTAATTTTTATTCCACAAAATTTAAAACTCGATTGTTAATAACATTATTGGCAATGCTTGAATCCAATAAATTTTCTTCTCAAATTTAATTACACTTTATATAAGATAGTCCAAAAAAAAACGATGAGAATTAGAAAGTTTTATGATTAATCTTAAATTAAAAATTATAATTTATTTATCTATAATTCACAAAGAAGAAACTTATTTAATGATCTTCAATACAATCCTTAAAATGATAGAAATATTCTAAATTTTAAGTTTCAAATGAATACAATCTTTTTTTAAAAATTAGGTAAAGATTAAAAAGAATATTGATGTTATTATTAAAGAATATGATTCACACTAAAGTTTGATTGAAAGACGTAAGAAACTAAGAGAAAAGATTGATACTGATATCTTGAAGTATAAGTCAACTGCATTAGGCAGAGACTTAATCGAAAATGAGAAGTATTTTATTTATTTTTGATTAATTATTAACCATTAATATGTAAAAATTATTGTCCTTGATAATTCAAGTATTTTCCCTAATACTAATTTTGGATTGAATAATATTCTCAAACTAATATACCCTAATGAAATCAAGTTACTTAATTAATTAATCAATCATTACATAAAATAGAATTGAAAATTTAGATATATTCTTGAAATTCGTTTAACTTTTGGCCACAGATATGCTTGATGTAAAATAAATTTCATCTATTGAATTATCTAATTATTATTTTTAAAAGATAATGAATGCTTGCTTAGCCAAATAACCTAAAAGAGAAGATATTATTAAAGAATACACAGACTATTTACATGAGCATATTTGTATGCTTTTAAAAGATTTTTGGGAAGAAAAATTCTCAATTTTTGATGTAAGTTATTCAAATATAAATATAAAAAATGAAGATAAATCCAAATATTAAATTAGGGAGTAAGTTTACTTAAGATATCTACTTGGATTTACAAATATCAAGATGATTTGAAGAAATTCATTAATGATGATAGAATTGAACATGGTTTGAATACATTATTAAGAATTCACACTAATAGAAGCATCGAAGCAGCTGAAGGTTTTATTGATGGCATACTTGAATATGAAAGAAAGAATAAACAATAAGAGGAATCTGAAAAAGCATTTGCTGAAAATTAAACTCTCAATAGCAATACACCTGTTGATTTATTCAAAATTATAAATGAAGGTCTTGATTTTAGTTATGCCATTTGTTCCTGCCCAGAATTAGTGAAATAATTTGGGTACTATGGATTTAGATTAATAAAATATTATCTTGAAGGAGTCTAAAATATGATTGATGAAATGGATTTATCAGTTAACTAGCTGATCTGTATTTTTAATAATACTCTAAATTTCAATGAAATTAGTAATACTTTCTACAATAGGTAATCAAATATTTTTTATTTAAAATATTATAAGAGATAACTTAAAAAATTAATTTTAGGTTATCTACACTTAAAGGAGTGAAAGAAGAAGACATTGATAAGACCTACAACAGGAATTTGATTGCCAAGCTATTTATTAACTTGTCTAACAATGCCTACACAAAAGTTGAGAATTTCCTTTTGGAAAATCTACCATCATATTTTAATAAAAAATCCTTTTTGGATTTGGATTTAAGGGATATTCTCACTGATTTCTTTAAAACTAAAATATAGTATATTAAGATATTCCATGATCGTTTTTAACGCAAAGCTTGGAAATAAATTTTAGATTAAACTATTCTCTATTATTTCTAATGTATGATTTTAAGCTGTCCTAAAGCCAAAAAAGAATAAGTAAAAGATGTTTAATTTAGCTTCAAAATTTAATTATTTTTTTAATAAAACAATATTTAGATAGATGATTTTGTTAGAAAATTAGAAGAAGATCAAAAATTTCTACCATAATAGTTTAACAATGATAAAGTAATACTTATACATGAGCCTAATCTGAAGAATAGCATGAAGCCTTTCTAGGAAATGATAGATTTCATTACAGAAGATTCTGAAATTAAGATTTAAAAAAATTGTAGAAATTTGAGAATTTGTTTTGGACCTGCTTTTACATTCAAATCAGTTGTAATAATCGAAAAACTTTTTTTTATGATTAATTTACCTGATATTTTTTTTATAGAAAACAATCTTAGAACTGAGAAAAGATTTAGACAAAGAATCAAGAAATGATATGATCTAATTTTGTTAAGATGTAAACATTTCTTAAAAAATATATTAATCTTTCTATTTACCAATCCAATTAATATAATTAGACTTTGTAACTCTACAATAAAGAACATGCTTAAGAGCTAGAATAAGAAAATGACATGCGTATTAATGTATTGGGAGTTGAATAGCAAATCTAAAGAGATTCTTTATAAGATGTCGATTTAACTATTGATACTGATGGAAGTGACATGAAGAAACGTAAATCAATTTCATTGAACTTTACTGTTAATGAGGTAATTTATTTATTATTTGCCATCTTATACATTTATTAAATATAAATTTTAATATTAGGATGACCTTACTGAATAAGATTTGAATCCTGAAGTAGTTCCAAGAAAAGATGTAATATTTTATAGATTAAAACTATTTCTTATATTAACTTATATCGTTCTAATATATAGAGCTATATGAGTAGAAGAAGCACTGTTGATGATTAAAAACCAAGAGAATTTATTGAAGAAGGATTCCTTTTAAAGAAAAGAAGTGACAACAAGTAACATTATTAGAAATTTAAAAAACTTAATTAATTAATGTATATTAAACAGCTTCTACGAAAAGAGATATTTCAGAATTAGAAAAGGATTTCTTTTCTGGTATTTATCAGAAAGAGCTCAAGATGTTCAAAATAAAATTAGTCTTGCTAATGTTGAAGATATTAAAGAAAAAGAAGAAAGTTTTTCATTCTCTATGGTAAAAAATATTATCTATTAAATTTATCTTATCTTTAATTTAAAACTATAATAGAATCTTGAAGATAAGAAATCTGGTAAGAAAGGAAAATGCTATAAATTAAAAGCAGAAAATCTAGAAGAAATGAATCTTTGGGTTAAGACTCTTCGTAGAGAAATAAATAAAATTCAAAACCACAATATTGAAGAAGAGTTAAAATTTGAAGCATAAGTAAATTTAATTAAATCCTCTAAAATAAATACTATCTATCATTTTTAATTTTAATTTAGAAAACTGGTTAAGGAAAGGCTCCACTATTCAAAGATTATGATGCAATAAGAAGAGCATAAAGAGTAAAACAAAGGATAGAAGAAAAGAAGAGAAAGAATGAAGAAAAAGAAAAATAACGTAAAGAAGAATTAATTAGAACCTAAAGTCAAAGTAAAAAAGACCAAAAAAATAATAGATAGAGTGTCGTAAAATAACCATAATAGTAATCAACCTCTGATTTCTCTGTAAAGAACAATGTAGCTCTTGAACTTTCTGAAAGTCCCAAGAATAGTTATAAATCACATGGATAAATGAGAATTGCCTCAACTGGCTGTTGGACTAAATTCCTTAAAATATTTGGATTGTCTAAACACTGAATTAAATACTCTATATTAATAATTAAAAATATTTAATATTACATACTAATTAACTAAATTAACTTTTATATCCATCCCTATTAATTTGTATATAAATATCTTTCATAGCTATTTGTCAATTTAAATTCCTTCTTAATTTTATTAATCCCAATTATAAATAATAATTCAAATAATTATTTATAAATGAGATTGATAAATTTCCTCTAAACTAAAGCGATTAATAAATTCATTTTAATATTAAAAATAGTACTATAAATCCAAAAGAATTTCTCATAAACCCTCATAATTAACATTTCTTTTTTAATCTTATAAAATTAAAAGTCTCTAAAACTTTGTAAATTAAGAAAGATAATTTCTCTCAAATCTTAAGGTTAATGAATGAAGAATTCTAACTTTAACTTTTATTTAAAAAATTAATCTATTTTAGAAATAACAAAATAAATTTGCAAAGTTAATAATTTAGCCAATTAAATGATCCAAAATAAATATTACCTCTTCTTGTTGGTTTAGTCTAATAATTTCTGAAAATATCTTGTAAGCCTGGAAATAATTAAAAGAAAACTCAAATTGTGACTTGAAAAAAATAATTAGAATCAACTTATCGATAAGCTAACTAAATTAAACAACAGAGACTCTTAAATTCTTCGGTTTTGATTGAATATTAATTTAAAAGGTTCATCAATCTTAATAAAGTAATAAAAATAATTAAAATTACTATTTTGCTAGAAAAAAAATGTAGAAAATCTAATTAATTGTATTATCATCTTTAATTGCCTTGTCCTTTTTAGGGACTTTGCTCATACTCAGTTATGAGAATTAAACAGAACTCTCATATCCCGCTAAATCTATAAACTCTTGGTACACTTGTTAATACAACGATGTGAGAATTCCTGAATGCAGAGATGATGCTTCATAAGATTAAAAAGAATGCGAAAAAGTTAGTAGTGAAGTTTATAGATGCTAAGATTTCAATGCAGTTGATACTAGAATTCCTTCCTGCTCTAAATTTTGGTCTTACATTGATAACGCAAAGGATTACAACACTTAACTACCTCCCTAATTTAAATAATGTGCTGATGAATGTAGAGAATATGCTAAATAAAACAAATATTATTATGAAAAGATTTATACTGTGTTATGGGATTATTGTGGATCCTATTGATGTATATTATATAATAAATGCATTTAATTAATTTTTATAAGAAGATATAATTTGGATCTTTTATTCTTTCTATCCCACTATTTTAAATAAAAAATATTTTCATTATATTATTATTCTTTGGTTTTAAGAAGGTTAGAAATAAAACAAATTCAACTTTTAACTTTTAAGTTAAGTTTAACAAAACTAATTTAATATTAAATCCATTAGAATGTTTCAAAATTAGATATAAGGAATCTATGTGAAAAAGTGTTTAGATTAGAAATAGTCTCTATCTATTCTTTTAATTTCTGATGAGAAATTGTAAATTAAAGTATAAAGATCTAATATTAATTAAATACCAGCCTTTCAACTAATAAGTGATATATTTGTGAAGAATCAAATCAATAAATTCATCTACATTCAATTAATAATAGATGTTTTAGGAGTAATAAAATAAATAGAAAAAATAAATTTGTACACTGCATTAAATAGAGAAAGCTATACTAATATAATTATCTTATTTGGAATAATAATATAATTTAACTCTTAGCACTTTCTTAAGATAAGAGATCTAAAATATCTCAAGGCATGGTTTATTCTTTAGAAGATCTTAAAAGTTTTTACTAAAGATGATAAAAGGCTTTAGAATATTTAAATTGTATTATTATTTTTTAAAAAGTATAAACTAAGCAATAATTAAGTTGTTTGTTACTCTAATAAATTTATATTAATTTATCATAAAATTTGGCTTATTTTTTTTATAAACTAATTATTTCTGATAGGATATTGTAAGCCTATTAATAATTTTGTAGATTACAAAATTAATAAATTTTTACACTATAAAATATACAAATTAATGTTCATCAAAGAACTAAATTAAATAAATTTATAGCATCAAATATTATCAAAAGATCATATGATCTCCTAAAATAAAAAAAGAAGAAGTAATTTTTAATAAATATATTTTTATCAAAAAGAATTTAAATCAATAAATAATGAAGATATTGAATTTGTTTTTGCTTTCATCATTAATCTCTGTAAGTTTATTTGGAGCTTTTATCTTATTTAATAAGGATAAAACAGAGCTTTAAAATACTCATACAACAATTAATGACTGGTATACTTGTTGGTACGGTTATACTAAAATGCCTACTTGTGATTTAGATGTTAAAAGTGATTAAGAAAATTGTAATAAAGCTGATAAGGATGTTTATGATTGCTCAGATCTTGAATAAAATAAAACCAGAGTACCTTCATGCACTAAATTCTGGTAATATGTTACTGAAGCTAAAAACTATGATTAATTACTACCTGAATCTTACTATCAGTGTGCTGAAGACTGCAGATAATATGCTAAATAAAACTAATTTTACTATGACAATATCTATACTGTTTATTGGGATTATTGTGGAAATTTTTGACTTAATTAATCAAGAAAATAATAATAATTTATGCAATTAAATAAAATCAAAGTAAAATATATAGATAGATTTTTGTGTGTTTAAATTTCTAAAAATTAAAAAATTATATTCTTACTAAATTTTATAAATTGATTTATAAAAGTTTTATTTCAAATAGATTATTTATTTATTTAAAGAATGTTAATTCGAGAAATAATTAATTAAGTGAATCATTTGCTTATATAATTATCTTTTTAAGAATAACCTTTTTATTAATACAGAAAATCTTAATCATCTTATTCTAAATTAACTCTAAGTATAATATAATATCTATAATACAAGGTAAGGATGATTATTTTAAAACTGAGGTTAAAAATTCTTAGTGATTTTTGAAAGTTTTAATATTTTAAAGAAAGCTCTTTATTTTCTAAAAATTATAAATAAACTCAACTAAAAATGTAAATGTTTGTGGGTTATATTGCTGTTATATTAATGTAAAATAAAAAATGGGCATATTTTGTTTTAGACTTATTATTTCTGATAGGATATTGTAAGCTAATAAATAATTTCGTAGATAAACAAAATTATTTAATTTCTCACATTAAAAATATATAAAAATACATCACCGAATGAAATTAAATAAATTAATAACATCAGATTAAAAATAAAAAAGGAAGAAGTAATTCTTAATAAATATATTTTTATCAAAAAGAATTTAAATCTATAAATAATGAAGATATTGAATTTGTTTTTCCTTTCATCATTAATTTTGATGAGTTTATTTGGAGCTTTAGTCTTATTTAATAAAGATAAAACACAGCTTTAAACAACTCAAACAACAATCAATAAATGGTACACTTGTTGGTACCTTTATACTAAAATGCCTAACTGTGATTTAGATGTTCAAGGTGATTAAGAAAATTGTAATAAAGCAGATAAGGATGTATACAATTGCTCAGACCTCGAATAAGAAGAAACCAGAGTACCTTCATGCACTAGATTCTGGTAATATGTAACTGAAGCTAAAAATTATGATTAGTTACTACCTGAATCTTATTATTAGTGTGCCGATGACTGTAGAGGATATGCTAAATAAAACTAATTTTACTATGACAATATCTATACTGTTTATTGGGATTATTGTGGAAATTTTTGATTTGATTAATCAAAAAAATAATAATAATTTAATACAATTAAAATTAAATCAAAGAAATATTCTATGATAAGCTGTTACATGTTGCTTGTGAAAACTTCCATTTATTAAAAAATGTTTTAATCCTTATTTGTTTTTTATATCAACATGTATTTATTTTAAAGTTTATAATTCTAATTGATTAGTTTATTAAAAAATAATCTATAGATTCAAACTATTTTGAGAAATAACCAATCAATTGATAAAATCAATAAAGTTGAGATTAAAAAAGAAAACGCTTACTAGATTGAAATATATGTGATATTAAATAGTTGTTTGATTTTTGAAAAAGTTATTAAAGTTCTTTAGATTAAGATAATAATTATAAAATGATAGTAAAGGATAACCCAAAGCTGTAGAACAATAGCAAGCAATTTCTACCTGCTCCTTATAAAAAGAAAAGATATTATACTCCCCAAGATATTAAAGTTCATAACACTGCAACTGATTGCTGGGTTTCATTTTTCAATAAAGTAATTGATCTCACACCATTGATATAGGCATCGATACAATGTAAAATATTAATTATTTTAGAAAATAGTTTATTAATGAAATAATGAAGAATTTTATTATTAAATATGAATATCTTAATCAATAATGTAGATCCTTTATGTAAACCTCTAATTGACGCAGCCGGATCAGATATCACCTATTGGTTTGACAGTTAAACTAAAGAACCTAGAAAGAAAATTGATTTATAAACTGGTTAAGAAATATATTATTGTCCTTTAGGATAGTTTTTGCACATCCCTCCACAAGGTCCTAATAGCAAGATGGATGCATCAGTTACTTAGATTCCGTATTAATATAAATACTTGCTTTGGGGATTAATGATAATAATTTTATTTTGTTAATATTCTATTTAGTTGGTGGAAAAATCCTGAATATCAAATAGGTTTACTATCATATAAAACCAGAAAGATTAAAATAGTTAACATGCTTTCAGATCATGAAGATATTTTAGAAGTAATGAAACAAAAATGTTAAAGCTTAGCTTATTAATTTAATTATTAATATAAATTATTTAATAATAGGTTCCAAGTGAAGAAACAATAAATGAAATTTTAGAAAGATATAAAACAATTAATTATCATGCAGCAAGCTATACTTGGAAAAGAATGAGTATTCCTTTAGATATGGATAAGAACTTAGAAGAAAATGGAATACCAGATGAAACATTAGAATTTGATGAGTAAATTAAATTTCAGACACAAGTTATTTTAGATTTAAATATTTTTAATTTATATAAAAAGATTGGATATCCCAGAGACTGAATGGTATATTCCTGCAATACATTTATACTTTAATGATGATTTGACAGTAGCTTGATTCGATCCACAATTTAAAATAAATATTTGTTAGAGTAGAATAAATAAGAATGAAAGAAATAAAATAATAGATTAAGAGTATTTTTTTAAAATAAATAAATTATTAAAAAATAAATGTAAACTATATATCATAATATATATCTGTCAATACCTATTAGAGGATTTGACTAGTTACCAATTAAATAATTCAATAATTCAATAATTAATTAATTTAATTATTTCTTTTACTATTAATCTACATTTCTTTCTATTTACAGACATTCATTCATTTATAATTACAAAAATTTAATATCTCTATCTATCTTTAAACATATTTAGTATTGATTATTCTAGATTGGATTATGGAGAGAAGCAATTATGATGATAATAAGATTATAATCAAAATAGAAAAATTAAGATATATCCTACTTAATTTTATATTGATGATATGATAATTATAATTTTTCTATCTTAATTCTTACAAAATTCTATTATTATTATTATATTATTTATTTATTCTTTTACTTTATTTTCTGTAAATGTTTGTATTTTAACAATTTATTAGTTCAATTCTTTGAAGAATTAAGATTGTTTTTAAATTGATAAGTATTTCATTTAATAGTCTGCATGATAGACCGTTATAGTAGATGAATGGTAAGGAATAATCTTTTTTATAGTTTTGTTTCCTTATGACAACCAATTATTAAAGTTTAAATCACTTAATATTAATTGATATGTTGTTTATCAAATATCCAACTCTCCAAATAAATCTGCGTTCTAAGCTTTTTGAGCTAATTCCTTTGTCTTTTATAAAAAATATAGAAAAATAATAATCTATTACACATCTTCTTCATTTTAAAATCATATTTTTTTCTACAATTTCTAAAATGAAATTACAAATTATTGAATATATTTATTACCTTTGTATCTTTGTTATCTGCTTTCTATCCTATTTAGAATTTTTTATTTGCTCCTCCTATCTTTTAATCATCATTTTTGTTTTTGGAGAATGTGTAATCTTCATCATCATCGTAATTTACTTTAGGTTTATTGTCTTATTTAAGGAAATCTAAGCCATCAGAATCATTTCCTTCATTTTTATTGTTGTCAAAGAAATTTACATTTTAATGGTTATGAATTAGATTAACGCGAGCTTAGTTAGGTGGTTGCTATGAAGGTTCAGTTAGATCTTTCACTTAGAATGAGGCTTGATTGTTAGCACTATTAGTATCTTCAAAAATATTTCTTTTTTAAACAACATTTTCTCTTTATACTTTTGTTGGCTATCTTCTTTATCTATCATTTGGGCCTAAAAATGAATATTCTTCTTAAATAACAGGTTTCTTTGATTCTTTATTTTCATTTGTGGGCCCATCTTAAGTATTAGCTTTATTGTTGTTATTATTTATTTATTAGTTAGGTTATTGTTAAACAGAGGTATTATTTTCTTTATTAGAAATATGGTTACTTTCTATAGATTATTGTTACTTTCTAGCTGCAAAATTAAACAACTTTGTTGGCTAATTAGCTTCCTATGAACTATTGTTTAAATGGTGATTAACCCTTTAGTGATCTCCATTTTGTTAATTCTCCTTTTGACTTACTATGTTTGGTGTATTACCAAAAGATGGGTTATAAATATTATTATTTTCTTAAGGCTTCGTAGCACTATTATTATTATTTTCTTGATTGAATAAATAGGGTGTCCCTCCTCTTACTCTAATTCCAGTGGGTTTGTAATGCAATATATCGCTTTGATCTTTATTATCAGTTTAATTCACATTTTTGGTTTGCTAATTATCTTGGTTTTACTTCTCTTCAAAGATATTATCTAAATTACTTCTATTCACTTTTGGCAAAGAAGTATTCTAGTTAGATGTATGGATATCATTAGAAGATTTATTTTAATCATTAGAAAGAAGTGATGGCATATAAGAATCATTAGTAAAACTAGCTCCTCCTCTATTCCTTTAAACTCGTCTAGGGACAAAGCTATACAAGTCTTCATCCTATTTTTTATTTTTATCTTCTACTTTACAGGCTACCCCATTCTAAACACTCTTCTCCTCTATTTTTGGGAATAAACCCTAGTCTTATTTCTGTAAAAAGGTTTGTTGAGGAAGGTTTGTCTATATATTATGTTAAAGAGGAGGATTTTTTTATGGGGTATTTTCTTTAAATAGGTTATCTTTATTACCATCCTCTTTCTATTACTCTTAGATAGATTTTCTTTAATTGTTACTTCTGCATCTAAAGTTAAAAGTTGGTTTGGAATTTATATTTGTGTCAGCATCTTTTTGATTCTATATTCTCTCCTCTCTATCGGCATTGATTTTATTATCTCTTTGAGAATCAGATAAGTTTGAATTATCATCTCCATCTTTTTTTAAAGCTATCCCTAAAGAGGCTTAATTATTTTTTAAATGGTTTTCTATTTGAGTTTTAGGTTTATTACTAGAATCTTATAGTTTAAGGTAGCCAATATTTTCTTTATTTGGGTCATCTTCATCAGTCTTCTTGATCTTCTTAATAATAAACTTTGGCTTAGACAATATAGAAGTATCGTTATCATTTTCTTAGCTTTCTTAATGCTTAGATTAATTATTTGCTGATATATCATTCTGATCTAAAAAAGAACTATCTTTTCTCTTATACTCCATTAAATGTTAAAATTTTGGTTTAGTATCATTATCTTAATGCTGCTTCTATCTGCTTTAGTTTTTAGGAGAGTTTTAACTGTTTCTTTTTGACTATTGAGAGGATGATTACTTTCTTATCACTGTATAAGTAGGGTTTTTTTCTTCTTATTGTTCCTCTGTCTTGATATCCTCTTCATAATCTTTATCTTAAGTATTTAATCTTGAAGTGTTAGACTAGCTCTCTGTATTAAAATTATTCACCTGCAATTTCTCAATCCCTGCTTCTTCCATTAACTTAATTATTTCTTTATTTTATTATGCTAAATCCCTATCTTTTAACCAAATATCATCATCAGCATCTTTAAGTTTTCTCCTAATTTAAAATTAAAGAAATTTAATAAAATTTATAATTGAGAATCTACAAAGAGGTACTTCAATTCGAGTAAATCCTTTCTCATTTCATCATCTCTATTCCTTAATTATTTATCCATTTGATCTATATTCTTTTCATTGATTTAAAGTTTCTCTCTTAACTTCTTTAAGTACATCCTTTTATCTTATTCTTACATTTCTTTTTACTTTTATTGATGAATTGGAACATTTAAAGCTTTAGCTTTCTAACTTAACTCTTCAAATATTTTATTTTTCTCTTTGATAATATTCTATTATTTTAAATAATTAAAAATCTTATTTACAATTTTATTTCAAATATTCTTATTACACTATTTATAGCCATATCTTCTTAAATTTTCTCCATCCTGTTTTATGATTCTACCATTTTTGTCTCAAATATATTAATTTCCAACTTAATTCCATGAATTTTTTTAACTTCTGCAGGAATACCATTTCTTTTATTTATATCTTACAATTAATTCTCCATGTCTTTCTTTTATTATTGAGCTTTTTTTATATTATGCTTGAAAGTTTGAATAATTTTCTAAGCAGCTTGAATTTGGTTCTTTAAATCATTTAAATATCTTGGTTCTTTAATCAGATCTTCTCTTTTTTATAACTGATAAATAATTTTAGATAAAAAAATGTTATTTTTTAATTACTTTATCATTTTCTGCTCTAAGTTTTTAGATTATTTTTTCTGTGTTATGAATCTCAGTATCCATATTAAAATATTTAGGATTTAAGGATCTCGAACTTTACCTTGAAGCATTAGACATAACAGATTATTATTCAAGCTAATTTGAGTAAACATGCTTCACAATTTACACCTATTTTTTATCTACATGTTTACTTAACTCTTTATTCAAAGCTTTAAGTTTGTCTGTTAATTAGCTACTTTCATCTTATATTTGTTTAATACTCATTTTTGCATAGTTTACATCTGCTATTAATGCAGATAGCTTTTGTACTATAAATGCAAATAATAAATTAAATATTTTTCTTCAAATTTTTTGTATATCTTACCATATGGGATATAAGGAACTGCTTAGTATATTCTTTTACTAAAAGACCGAGTATTTTTCCTATCTGAAACGGTTCTTGTCCTTGGGGTTACTGTTATATTGGTTGCAGTACCAAATTCACTTTAGTTTGCTTTAAATGTGGTTTTACTACTGTTGCTAACTTAATAAAGAGATAAGAAAGAATATTTAATATAGTAATTTACTTACATTGAAAATTATTTATAATTTACATTAATCAAATTCTAGCGTATATTCATCCATTTTATCAATTTAAGATTTATTTCTAAAGATCTTTTTTATTTTTTATCTCACTAATCTTTTAATAGAAGGGGTTTTATTTTTTCACCCCAATCAATCAATCAATCTTTTTTTTTTTAATTAAATATTTTCTAATGAAAATTTTATTGGATCAATCAGCTCACTGTTTTGTTTTTTTTTTGCTATCTTTTTTTGAAATTTAAATTTTTTCAATATGATAAATTATTATATACAGTTTTGATTAATTTTGATCGATCTAATTAATTTATAATAAATGAATGGACAAATAGTTAGAATATAAATTGGCAAATTTATGAGTTTCTTTTTCTTTTGTACAGAATTTTTTTAACGAATAATAATAAGTAACTTTTATGATTGCAATTAATAATGTTTAAAAATCTAGAATCAACAAATAATTAATTTTTTATCTCTTTCTTAATTAATATGTAAAAGAAATATAGAAATAATGTAATCTCAAATTTAATAATAATTATCTGATTTTTTTAATTATAAAATTAAAATTTTAATGTTTTGATTTAAAATTAAGATAATTAACTTAAAAAAAAAGATTTTATTCTGAATAGAATAATAGAAAAAGA
Organism: Tetrahymena borealis; assembly: GCA_000260095.1. NCBI lineage: Eukaryota > Ciliophora > Oligohymenophorea > Hymenostomatida > Tetrahymenidae > Tetrahymena > Tetrahymena borealis. The sequence goes on from JH651353.1 coordinate 90,426, forward strand.
AATAGAAAAATCCTACTTTAATTGGATGTTAATAATAATATTGCCATACTTAATTAAAATAAAAAAGGAAAAGAAATATTTTATTTTCAAACTTAAATTATAATATTCATATTTAATACACTAAAAACACTTGAATTCTAGATTTTCTCAAAAATAGAAAATAATTGAGGGAATTCAATCATTATACCAGGTGGTTACTAATTCTAAAAAAAATCCAATAAATTTTATTTCGTTTTTAATTTTTTTTATTTATCAATATTTTACTCCTTGGCTTTCAAATGTGACTCAAAACGTCAATCTTTTTCATAATTAATTAAAAAAAATAATTTGTAAAAATTAATATTTAGGTAAAAAAGAGAGAAACTTTCATAAAAAATAATGATAATTGGTAGATTAGACAAAGTAAAATAGTTGTTGAATAGTATGATGATAGATATTTTATTATTTTTTATCAAAAGTTAATTAGCACCACAGATTGCTAAGATATTACTTCCCTAAAACTCTTATTGAAGTATCTTCTTTTAAACAGTTTTAATTAAGACTTGTTAACATTTTAAATATACATACTAAAATAAAGTGAGTAATAAATTGGGGAAGATCATGCAAATAAAATCTCTTAAATTTTAGAAGAAAGTAAGAATCTTAACTCCTTGAAAATTGACATAAAGTAATTTAATAAATTTCTTTTGAACTGCTTGAAAGATAAAAATTAATAAAGAAATAAAATTCACTTTTTTTAATTATTTTTCTTCAATTAACTTACAAAATTTTATTCTTATAAATTAAATAGGAAATAATTGAAATTTGGTGATGAAATTGCTAAAAAGATAGGTTAAGGACTTTCTAATTGCAAGAGTCTTACTCATCTGATTCTTATTTTAATGTAATATTACAACCCAAGATAAAATAGATTAAAACTAAATTACAAAATAAAATATTGTAGTAATAATAATATTGGAGATTAGGGCTCATTAAATTTAAGTAGAGGTTTATCTGACTGTAAAAACCTTACTGATTTATAACTTTTCTTAGGGTAATTAGAAATTTAAACATTATTTTTTTGGGAAACTGATAGGTGTTTATTGAGAAATAGGAAAAACAATAATAGATGAATTCATTTAAATTTATAGTTAGATGAATATTTAATAATGTATAAAGATTAAGAGAGATTCCATTATTTAAGAAAGTTAATTATAGATAGTATGGCTTGCTAATATTATATTTAAAATAAAATAAAGATATAATTTGATTGGAGATAATCACTCAGGCTGTTTAGGTTAAGGAATATCATCATGTTAAAATTTAATCAACTTAACAATAGATTTTACGTAAGATTATTAAAAACCTTTTATTTAATCTCTATAAAATCATAAAAAAGTAAAAATAACCTCTTTGATGATGGTTAGGGTTTAGGCCATCAAATTGCAAAATGTAGTAAGCTTGCTTATTTAAATCTTATCTTTTGGTAATGAGTTTTTTAATTCATAATTTTATTTAATAAATTATTTGTTTAATTTATAAAATAAAGGAGATGCTCACTTCTCAATTAGGCAGGTGCTTCGAAGATAGCTGCAGGGATTGCCGAGTGCCAAAATTTAACTACTTTGAATGTTGATTTAAGGTAGATATATTAATTTTTAAATAGATAATTTAATATTAATTAATAATTATTAAAGTTCCACAGCTATTGGAGTCCAAGGTCCATTTAGATTCATATAAGAAATAGCAAAAAGCAAAACCATCACAAATTTAGCTCTAAAATTAAAGTAACCAAAAAATAAGTTTTATACAATGAAGATTCTAAGTAATATACAATAAATTATTAGGAATAATGAAATGGGGGATATAGGTATTGAAAAACTTGGAGAAGGACTAATTGAATGTAAACATTTAAACCACTTGTCACTCGACTTGCAGTAATAATTTTTGTTTCATATAGTACCAAAGGATATATTTATTTATTGTTTTTTTATAAAAGAATGAATAACATAGGCCCAAAGGGTATTACTAGTTTTGCCAAATCTATAGCTTAATGTTAAAATATAACCCATTTAAGGCTGAGCTTAGAGTAATCAAATTAATATTCTTCATTCTCAGAGTTCTAATTTATAATCATCTTTATATATTAAAAAGAGTTAACAAACTTGGTGATAAAGGTATAATATAACTAGGAAATGAAATTTCTACATGCCAAAATTTAGTAAGCTTAGAAATTGAACTTTGGTAAATTAATAAAGGTTATGCATAGTAATTAATAAAAAATCTTATTAATTTAGGAGAAATGAAATAAAAGTAGAAGGTGCTAAGGCTCTTGGTTAATCAATAGCAAAATGCAAAAATCTGACTAAATTAATTCTTGATTTTAGGTAAGATATCTATAAAAAGAATTTTAATAATTGAATTTAATGAATAAAAAAAGTGAAAACTCTATTGGTGCTGAAGGTACTTAGAGCTTATGTGACAGTATTACAGAATGTGATAAACTTACTGGTTTAACTCTTAAATTCTGGTAAATTAATTTCATTTAGATTAATTCGATAGTTTATATTTTTTAAATATTAAAGGTAAAATCAAATTGGTGATGAATTGTTAGTAAAAATTGGTGAGACTATCTCTAAAATTAGAAATTTAAACTAATTAACATTTGATTTTAAGTAATCCAATTATAAATTAAAGAACTATTATGGATTATAAATTTGTAATAAATAGGGCTACACATATTAGTGAAGCTGGGTGTTAAAAATTAGTAGAATAACTTTCTTAATGTAAATCCCTTGCTACATTATAACTCTAATTGGGGTAAGCTTTCTTTTATTTATAAATGTGTTCACATTTTCATTTAATATTGAATAATAATTTAAAGTGGCAATAACATTCCATTTAAGAAAGGAGAAAGACTATAATTCGAAAGAAATTGTTTGAAGATAGCTAGTTTATTTAGACTTGATATAAAATCAATATGATTTGGTTAGTAATAATCAAATAAAATAAATTGGTATAAATTTAAAAAAATAAAAATATTATTTAATATAAATATTATAATATACTTAAAGTTATATCTATTTTATTCATATTAAATAATTCCTATTAATACTTCAAATTATTTCAAATCTTTATATCAATTATTCGATCTCCTATTTATATAAATTATTTTATTCTCTGAAATGAAATGGAATTTAAAAAAGAAATCAATTTCTCTCTAATTTGAATAAAATTAAAAAATTTTTTTTTTTTTATTGAAAATGAAGAAATTAAAATAAAATTATTAGATTAATTTCAAATAAATAATTTACATTTTATATTATATTCTTATCAAATTAATATCAATAAATAAATAAAAATGAGAAAGTTTGGGATAACATGAAGCGAATTAGTTTTATTTTTACAATATCCCTATTTACTTTAAGCACATAACTATGGATTATTAATACACTCACTTAAGCCTAAACTTTAACAGGAATTATCTTAACTAGAAATATTTGATGTTACACATGCTAAGGCTGCTGAATCTTTCCAAACACATTAATCTCTTTATCTGCATTCATTTTCTGTTTTCTTTAATTTACAATCAAATTATTTATTGACACACTAATAAGATGAGGTATTTGTATCTAAATTTTATTTTAAATTTGAAAATTCACAATATGGTTAATAAATTAGACAGCTGTCTAAATCTTTCGTAGGGCATAAATCTGTACAAGTACTTTATATATAACAATGATCATACTTTTTACAATCGCTTTAATTATATTAACTACAATCTGAGAGCTATTTTTCATTTGCTAAAGGTAAACAAGATTTCCTTTTTTCTAGACTACATCTTTACAAATCACAAAATTCTAAAGGTTATTCCTTACAATAATCTTTCAACTTGTCATCAGCTACACATACTTCTATCTATATGAACTTACATGGTTTTTAACAATTTGCTTTAGAATACTGTTAACATTTATCTGTTTTTGATATACAAATCTAATAATCTGATCCAAATTATTTGCTGCTCAGAGTGCAATTTGGATTTGATAAGCAATTAGAAGTTGATAAAGAATTACATTCATCGTATTCATAGCATAAAAAAAATTCCTTTATTTCACAATTAAGATCTATCCGACAATTCCCAATTGATTTGGATAAGCAATAATTATTGTTTGGTTTACATTAAATTTTTTCTTATTTTGAAATATAACACAAAGAACTGTGTTGTCTACATTCATCATCAGAAAAATAAGAGCATATTTGATTTTATTTTTTATCAATTTAATCATTTTACTCAGAATTAATCACCATTTCATGTGAGTAAAATTAATTTCCAAATTGATCACCACTTTCACTAAATATGGAATATCCTTAAGGTTATTGGTATTTTTACTCATAATCTGGCTTATTTTTACAAACTTCTTAGACCAAACAAGAATTAGGATATTTTATACATTCAGACTAGTTTTTACCTGAGCATTAATAGTTTTAATTATTTTTACATTGCTAACCTGCAAGGTTTTGAGCATGTGGAATATAGTTACATTTATCTGAGTTATATTGACATTAAGTAATACCCATTTCCTAACAATTATATTACTTATCCATACATAACCCATTAGTTGAAGTTGAAATTTAAGAATATTTTTCTGTAGATGAGTATGTTTGAGATAGCAAGGATGGCGATTCTTTTACCATGCAAGATTTAGGACAATTATCATAAGTATATGATTCACATTTGATATCAGAAGCTTAATGGAGAGGGCAATCTGATATCCATTAGCATTTTTCAATAGAAGAAATACAAGAATACTAATCCAATTATTTTTGGCAACCTCTTAGGATATAAGGTAATGTAGTAAAAAATAAAACTATTTTAATCATCGTTTGATATTTCTTAAATAATTTAATATTTTTTATTATTAATTTTTTAATAAGGAAAAAGTTCTTAAATAATTGTTTTTGTGAAATAGATAATCAATAATATGAATAAATTTTTTTTGTAAATAAAATATCATTTTAATCCTTTGTTAAGGAGAATTTTATATCTTCTATTATAATTCTTAATCTCTTTATCTTTATTAAGTAGACTTGCTTATCAATAATGAAAAATATAAATAAATAATCATAATAATATTAACAATTATGTCAATTTTATTAAAAGATATCTTTTTGGTATATTGTAAGTTCTTATATATATTAGCAGTAATTTATTCTTCATAATATTAAGGTACTCATTTTTTAAAATTTGAATTATAATTCTAAAGAATTAAGCATTTTGATACAATAAAATGAGAAACTACTGTATATTTACAAATGTAAAATTAGATTAAATGTACAATTTGATTAATTTAACAAATCAAAAAATAAAATAATAGAGTTTGAAATATAAATAAATGCTAGTAAAATAGTAGAGTTATAATATTCATAGAATAATATAATTAAAATACATTTGTTATTATTGCAATTACTATTCTATATTAAAAATCTATAATTAGATCTATTATATCTTTTTTCATCATTTATCATATTTCGAATTTAAATTTCTTTTCACTAGATTATATAGAATAAATATATTCTTTCAAAACTGATTAGTTATAAGATAACCTAATTTTATTTTGACTTTAAGTTTCTAAACCTCTCTTTATTTATTGCATTAATTATTAGTAAATGTGGTAAAAAAATAACTGAGAAGGATAGGAAAAACTGAAATTGATAAAGTAATCCAAATATTGAAATTAATAAAACAAAATTAAAAGGAATTTATGTAAGAAATAAAATTTAAACTTTTTTACATTATTGCATTTTTCAACTTATCGAACCTAATTATTAAGTAAAACATAAAATTAAGAAAATGAAATTGACTAAATATTTTTTATTACTTTAATTGCTTACATATCTAAGTTTCTTTTTAACATCATAAGCAAGTTATTTTAAAATGTATACATAGTAAGAGTAAATTGAATAAACCATATTTTTGAAACTCTTTTATCTTAGAAAAATATCTATTCCTACTTATAAAAAAGGAAATAGACTTCGAGCACTTTATTAAATATCTTTAAATTATTATTTTTTATTAGGGAGACTAAGATCAGATAATTATTTATAGATCTATTTTATATTATTAAAAGAAATAGCCACCTAAATTCTAAAAAAATAAAGTTTATTCAGCTCGAAATTTAATGATAAGTCGGCTTATTAAAAAACGAAAAGTATATCCAAAACAATAAATAAAAGTATAATAAATTTATAATTCTTATTAAAATCATAAAAAAGATAATCAATCGTTGAAATGGATTAACACTAAAAAAAATAACTAGCCCTTGATGGTGAAGTCCTTGTTGGGCTCTCATGGGAAGAAGTTAGTGGAAAGGAAATTGATTTGGATTTACAATGCATTCTTTTAAATGATTTAGGTCAAATCGAAGATTCGGTTTTTTACAATTAGCTTCGCTCTCAGGGAGGAAACGCTTGGCTTTCTGGTGATTCTAAAGGTGAAAAATAAGGATTCGATGAACTATTAACTATCAGATTAAAAGATATGCCTTTTGGTATTAAGTATGCAGTTATTTTAGTTTGCTCATACAAAGGATAGCCATTTAACTTTGCTGAATCAGCAAACGTCTAAATCTTGTAGAACTAATACCCTATTTCAATGGCATCAGTAGGAGGTTAAGGAAATAGTTTATCATTTTGTCCATTTATCTTAGAGAAGAATTACAATGGGAATTGGTTCTTATCTGAAGTACAAGCCAATGGCCAAGGTAAAACATTTGTTGAGTGTGAACAAACTATCAAACAAGCTCTAGTTCAAAGTGGTTTTGATGAAGGTCTACTTTTAGAATGCAAAAATTGGACAGGAGGAAAGAGTTTTAAAATTTAGAAGGAAGATACATTAATGATTCCAGATTCATTGAAAGAAGTTTTCGTTGGATTAGGATGGGACACTACTTGTGATATTGATTCCTCTTTATTGCTAATTAATGAAAGAGGTGAGTTATTGGAGAATATATATTTTGGAAATAAAAGGAGCCATGATGGTTCTATTATCCATCATGGTGATGACAGATCAGGATCAGGTGGAGGTGATGATGAAGTTATCACTTTAAAATTGCACAACATTAATAAAAATGTTAAATGTATTTGGTCTGTCATCACAATATACACTGGAGGTAAATAATTTGATGATGTTAAAGGAGCCTTCTGCCGCTTAGTAGATCCTAAATCTAAAAAGGAATTTTGTAAATTTAACCTTTCAAAGAACTAAGATGGAATTAGTAATGGTTGCATTATGTGCTGTTTGACTAGATTTAAAAATGATGTTTGGGCTATTTCTCCTAAAGGTTTCTATACTAAAAATACTTAAACTTCTGCTAATGTAGTTCCTATTATTAAATAGCTCATGCAAGGAGATTTTTCAAATGTTAAAATTTTAGAAAATGCATAAGATAAATTAACTCACAGTGTAACAATTAAAAAAGCTTAGGCTTTAGGTTCATTTGATTCAAATGGGTTTTCTGATCCTTTTGTTATTTTTAAACGTAATAACAAGGAAATAGGAAAAACAAAAATCATAAAGAAAACTCTTAATCCTGAATGGAATGAGACATTTAAATTGAATTTAAGTCCAAATGATGTTCTTGAATTCAGATTAAATGATTATGATAGACTTTCATTTGATGATTTTATGGGCACTTGCATCCTTAAAGTTGATTAAAATATTGCATCATCTTACAATCATGAGGTTACTCTTCCTGTTCATGATAAGGATAATAAATAAAATCCTAAATTCCCTGGTTAAGTTTTTGTAACAATTAAAAAAATAGCATGATTTTATAATCTATTATAATATATATGAACCATTATGTACTATTTTCAAATATTGACCTAGAAATGTTTAACTTTATTTTATAATTTTCATTTTAAATTTAAATTAATGTTTAATTTTCATCGCTTTTAAATGAATAATAATTAATTTTTTTAATTTATTATTAAATAATGTTCAAATTGATTTAATATGTATAAATTGAATATTTAAGTGAATTTGTTAGATTTAATACCTCCCTTCAAACAAAAAAATTTCAGTTTATTAATTTCAATGAAATTAATCTAATTTGATTAAAGCAATAAATGAATATTTTAATTATATAAAAGATTGATAGATGTTAATTTTATTTAAATTATAATATTAAAATGAATTGATTATTTAACAGTTTTATTTATTAAACTTTATTTTATAATAATCTAAAAAATAAATTTATTATAGATATTTCAAATAAAGTATTTTAATCAAAAAAATAATTTTGTAAGTATAATCAAACAATCATATAAATTTAACAAAATTTATGAGAATTTCTCCAATTTTGCTATCCTAAAAATTCACTATCAAGATAAGAATGTTTTCCAAAATTATGCATTTCTTATTTTATCTATTAATAATTAGTGGGGTTGGGGTTGGGGTTGGGGTTGGGGTTGGGGTTGGGGTTGGGGTTGGGGTTGGGGTTGGGG